>OZ024908.1:30729172-30891628 GCA_964017125.1 Flabesymbios commensalis
GAAACTCATTGTGAATAGACGCACTGCTTGAGTTCACATGAGTGCATATATTAATGAGGAGAATTATTTTCAAGTCGACACTTCAATATAGATTATTTCTTTTCTGAGTGGGCATGGAAACAATGTGATATGTTCTTATGTTTTTAACTCTTTAAGTGCTTCATTACTACTTAACATTTTCCTTTCATTCGAAGTTGGCATTGCTCACGCAATTGCCAACTTCAAATGAAAGGAAAATACCTCCTCACTTAAAAATTAGACCTGCTAAATTTCACAATGGGGGCTTTACTCAAGATTTATACATGCATATTTGTTCAATTTCTGTCAAATTTTAGTTGTGGAAAAACAGTATGAATGCGCTTAAAAGCGTCGCCCGCACTCAAAGGGTTAATAATCATTATCATGTTTGAGGGAAAATAACTCCATATCATATTCGGTAAAACGCGCGTCTAAATGACGGCTGTGTAATCATATAGGATGCCACATCATTTGGCGGTGACGCTTGTAATTTTTGAAGAAGGTTTTTAGATCATTTACGGGAATAAAGATAAATATTATCAAGTTTTTAACGTGAGGAGGGAACATTACACAATTATTCACGTAGGAAAAATATGTCCACCTCTTCATCTATAGCAGCTCTATAATTACCGAAAATTATATATACCATTTATTAGGCAGGTGATAAAAAATTGGAATAATATTTGTTTTGAAATCCATACAATTGAAGGTGTTTACTTTTTAGAAAATCGAATAATATAATTTTGTGAATGTTTCCGAGTAAATTCACCTATTTTTCAATAATTGTATGCTGGATGTTGCGGCACATGCTGAAGCAAGTTTATGAATACTACTGAACATTTCGGAGCGTTGATTCCGTAATTAAAATAAACCCTTACTACGCTGAAGTATTTCTGTATAACCACGGAGACGGAATAGAAAAGTTTTTTTTTTTCAATTTTCAAAATAATCACAAATGTCTTAGACTAATAGTTGGCCCTTTCCGCTTCATTTGAATACATATCTTATGGCTTTAAGGCCAGTATAATTGTTTAATTCTTTCCGTGCGGGGATCGACTATTTAGACGTCAGAATCTGACGTCTAAAGTCCGTCTCCGCACTGAAAGGGTTAAACATTCTACATATAATATACATGTCCATGATCTAGTATGCGCATCACGTACTAAATTTTTAAAATTGTAATATGTTTCTGTCAAATATTTAGGATATATAATTGGTGAAAACAACATTACAACACTGTGGATGATGAAATTATTAATGTCTTTATAACTAACGACATATATCAGTATGCTTAATGTGTATGATCAATATTGAGTTTTTCTTTCACTAAGTTATACAAGAATTCAATGATTTTATTTATTTATCTTTACTCTCTCGTAAATTGTGGGGCTACTGTGATACTGCTTGTGGTGACCTGATTATATTAAAGTTGTTTTCACATTGATGATTCACTTGGGCAAGATCCGCAAGATCGCACGGTCTACTAATTTTCTTCAGTTATCGTCTTTAAAATAAGTGTATTTTATTCATAATTACAAAGCTATACAATTGTGCACAGTATTTGGGTGCAAGGTGGAGTCGACTGTTCGTTTTAATGAATTCTCAAGAAACAAAATATACATAATAATTATTGCAATCTCAAAATTCATTTTTAGTAAAAGTTTGTGCCTATGCATAACATGATCCTCTATATGATTTTGATATGAGCAGATCGCCAATTTATTATCATGAGAATTAAAAACCTGGCTCTGGTGGGCACAAATTGCTTTGGTAAAGCTCAGATCAATATATGTGATATTTCAGAAACAATGATCCCTTATTAAATTGATATGCCAGATGTTGTTTCTTTTAGTTTAAAAAGGTCTTTAAGCGATTGTGTTTTATTGCAGAAAGACATCGAACGTCTTTTAACTCTTTCGCGCCCGTACGGCCCCTGAGGGACGGTGAAATATGACGTCATTTTTCCCATGCCTGTCTTTTACATACACAGGACGTTTAGATTGCCACAATACATTTTAAATTGTATAATTTCGGCCAGAATGTATTGTGCAAGGTTTAATTAGTTCGGTAATAATTTTAAAATATATATTTACCCTCTATCCCATTCATATTTCAGCTTTAATTGTACTAACCCTTTGACTCTCAAGATCATGCCAGGACTCAGGGATTATGGTGGCCATTTAATGGAAATACACATGTTTTGGTATGATTGCTGTAACTGTGGGTCTACAAGGTGTATTAACCATATGTATACATGTGGGATTCGGCAGGGGTGGGACTTTGTGCTCATGCAACATTAGGGTCAATCAAAGGTCACCTGAAGGTCATTGCAAGGTCAAAGTTTCGTAAATTCAAATTAAAAAAATATACAAGCCAAGCCATATTGCCCACTTCTGGATGGGCGCAATGTATAGAAACATCATCTGTGGCAGCTTCCCAAAATCATGTGAAGTGAAATGACCTTGAACTGGGCTTGAATAATCTAACCTAAAGAGTCTACATGTAACTCAATCCCATACTAATAATGATACCCGTTTTGATATCCTGAACTGCTGAAAGTGTCTTGCAAGCTCAGCGGTAGCTACTGAAATTACTCATTTTTTACACTTTATTTCGCAAATAATGAAATATATCGCATTAAAAGGGTTAATGGTTGTTGACGTATATAACCCATAGCAACAACAGCTACTGATCTTATATCGAGGAGTCGTTTTGTAACATGTCCCACGGACATCATACCATTCTATTAATATATAAATATAATTTTTTTCTATGATAATTTGATCCCGTGAGTCTTAAAAATACAAAATACATAAAATTAAGTACTGTTGCCATGGAAACCGTTTCTAGGGAGTAATGGTACGTCTTCGAGGGGTATGATAAGAAGCTTTTATTGATTGCCCAAGTGTTTTCCGTGCATGTAGAAAATTTCATGTGCATTGGAATAACCGTTTAAAAGATATCTTAATATTTGTATTGAGTAATTATTTTTATTTAAATTTCATTAAAAAAAACTCGGGCTGGAAAGGGTTAATGTGAAGTTCTATCTGGGGGATGGATTTTAATATTGATAAATTGCCATTTATTTTTGACATAAGATTTTAGACAAGCCTCTTCAACATGCGAGATGTGTGAGTAGCAATAAACACCAATCTCACATGGGGTCTGCATGCCAGGGGATTGATTAATAAATGGAATAGAACGATGGGTATGATAATGTTTCTGTTAATGTTACAACATCTCTGTACCGTACATTGATACGGAGGACCTTAGAATAGTGTTCTTCTGAACGATCTCCTAGTACAGTTTCAGATAGAAAAGCTATAATCTTAATTATCCTGAAATTAATTACGAATAGAAACGCAGCATACTGCATTTGTATCTAGTATCGTACCGCCTTAAAATTTCAGATTTGTTATATATTTTTAAATGTAATAACATAAAATATTAGGACAGTGTTTAAAAGAAGTCTTTTAACAAAGTTAGTTCACCGTGCACGGTGGACTGTCCTCCCAAGGCAATTGAGTGACGCTGATTGAGTTTTTCTAAACATCCACATTTAAGGCTTTGCGACAACTTTTTTAATGACATTGATGCAGATAATGTATGTACCCAGTCAGAGCAAGTAGGTGTATCTCCTGTTTGTGTAATCGTGGTGCTCTCTGCTAAAGCATAATTTTTTATACAGAATTAGGCACACAATCGTATGATGATGGTTTCTGGACTTACAGTTAACCTGTCATATTGTATCATATTGTATAATTTTGTTTAATTAACATAAATTTATTCATATGTACTGTGCATGGCAAATAAATAAATATACAATTATATTGCACGTTTTTACAAACAATAGAGTTGTTGTTTTCAGCTAAAGGACGGTTACAAGTGCGTACGATATAATGTTTGCTGTTATATATGGCATGGATCACCTTTATTTATCGCAATATAATTGGGTATAACATGGTATATCATTTACAAGAGCAGCAATTTACTTGAATAAATGGTACTTTACATACCAGCACGCTGACATAAAGGTCGACATTGGTACATGAACTCGTCTATTGATATCACAAAAACAACTCCTTATCCAGAGCCAATTTCGTTACCTATACATGTGTATATCGTCGCCTCGGAGCTAAAGGATCCTATCTGACACTCGTTAGAGTGGCAGATAGGATCCTTTAGCTCCGAGGCGACGAGATATATAATATATATATATCATCTGGTTTGGCCTGCAAAATTATATTATTAATGTTAGCGGTTGTGATCTAATATTTATTCTTGGAGTATAACATCAAAATTAATGTAAGTTTGAAAATGTCTGGATATCTAACAGTGTTTGTAATAAACACAGTGACAGAACGATAAGCGCAACATCATCAGTGTATGTATGTAATTTGCGATGTAACTTACAAACTCAAGCGAGTTATGCAATTCAGTTTATAACACATACATATACATTGTGAACAGAATATGAGGTATTACGCCTCCTTGTTTGACACCATTACTGTTATTAAAGGTACATACATTGCTAGAATCAATTTTTAAAATGTAAGTTAGAAGACAAGTGTCACCAATTATTAATAGTTAGCAGCTCCTAAAACGTGATTTCGGTGCTTAATAAAGATTATAGAGATTATAGAGCATTTTATTTCTACATGGTGTAAACAAACTATTAGCATAAAACATCACAGGTCCAGCCCATACGTTTAACCTGACATCCAATAGAATGAACATGCATCATACTAATCAGAGCTGCATGATCAATTCGCTAAGTTTAATATAAATAAGTAATATTAGCTTATACTGTTCCTATATATATATAATTTTACATGTGTAAATAATGAATAAAATGACTTAGCTGATCTAAATGGAAAGGCATTATTTAACAATGCGATACATTATCAAAGCTGTGGACAGACCTGTGGGCGCGACAGAACATTTCATTTCTGCTGTAGTTTACTGTAAATACTAAGATTTTGAACGCATTTCGCATTTGCTTTGTACCCGAGCTTTTGACAATATCCTGCCACTAAAATATCACCAGAATGACTAACACAGATGTATCAGATACTAGTAATGGTTAGGTTATGTTGAGAAATGTCTTAAAGTGTCAAGTGAATTAAAATAAGTTATGTTTTCTTTTTTTAAAAATCGCAATACTGTAAATCTCGGGAGTGAATATAATGGGTTGAGAACAGTATACAATGTCTGTGTGATTGGTGAATGCGGCGTAGCTATCAGGCTTTTGTGCTCAAATATGCTGGCACCCTGATCACAGTTAGGCCTCCGTATTAAGCACTACATATGCTAAATAGTTAAAATTGTTGTATATAACTATGCCTATTTTAACATAATTATGCAGAATATAATACTGCCCAATATATAAGAAGCTAAAAATAAACCTTACTTTGTGAGAAATGTTTTTATCTGGTTATCATGGGAACAAAAATTTCAGGATATCAAATTATTAGTGAAAATGGGGTGTACATGTGAACTGGTACTTTTAATGTTACCATAAATGAATATTGTGTAAATATAATGTGACAAAATCTGTGACGTTCATCACAGACACGCCATATTTACACAATTGTTATCCCCATTTAGCGAGAAATAGAAATATATCAAATAAAAAAATGAGTTTAAACATGTTTAAAACTAAAAAAATCAAATTTAAACTGTTTTAATAAGTAGAGTAACACAAATAGAACATATTATTTTTGCAATGTGAGTACCTTTAAATACTATTTCACAATTTAGCATACATTTGTCAAAATGTGTACTTATATATTCCATCATCTTTTATCAATAAATAACTGAAATAGTCTGTTTCACTGAACATTATCAAGTGCTGTTGATGCATAGACATTGGAACCTTTGTTTTTTATGAAAATTCCTCGTCAAGAGAAAACGTGCTTGTACTTTGAATATCAATGTATCGCTGAAACTAATTTGAAAGAGGTTATAAAATATCTATGGAACGATAGATACATCATGTTGTTATTATTTTGTTACAGAAATGGTCCAAATACTGGATGGTGCTCAGAGGACACATTATTTTTATCTTTGAGAATGAAAAAACTGCTTCAGGAAAGGTGAGTCGCCTTCTATCAGTAAAAAACAGTAGAAGAAGAAAATAAATTTATTTGACCAAAACATAATTAATTACAAATAAAGTGAAAAGTACAAATAACAAATAAAAGTCAGGAGACCATAGTTAAGACAAAAAAATGCCGCTACCACTATGGCCACCTTTCACACAAGAAAACATAATTTCAAGATATTCAAGTTGCAAAAGGGTCAAAGATTATAATGAAAACGATATTGTACCAGTGATTACATAATAAATATCTACAAACATGCAAAAATGTAGATTGATTTATACAGATATATTTCAAATATATAGCAAAATGATAATGAGACGGTCGTCCCAACAAAAATGTAAACTAGCTTGTCATGATATCATAATAATAATAAAATAATATTATGTCAATACAGCTTGTGCAGAGCCAAAAGGCAGCAACTGCACACTTGTAAAGTAAGCGGATGCTGCCCTTTGGCTCAACAAGGAAGAATGAAACAAAGCACTTTACTCAGCTCCAATGGAAACAAAAGGTCGGCAGACCCGACCCTTTGGTGCCATCAGAGCGAAAAAGGAAATTATGAAAGAGTAAAATGAAATATGGTTTAACATGCTAAATAACATTAAAATCAATTTTGATTCAACATGTTACATATATAACAGTGATTTATATTACATACAGTATTATATTTACTAATACAGAATTTTTTAATGTATTCAGTGAAACCAGTCATACTGTGTGTAGTTGCTTTATTTAATATTATTAAAGGTGTATTGTTAATGACAATGGGTAATTGATATCTAATGCATTTACGTGAGAATTCGTGTTTAACTATGGGGTTTCGCAAATTAGTGCATCCTCTAGTATTGTAATTGTGAGTTTCTAAACCAGTTTGGAAAGTAAAATTTTGAAAATACACAGGAAGACAATTATTTGTATATTTAAAATAAAATTTTAGCTGTTGAACATAATGTAGGTCATATATTTTTAATACGTTAAGCTTCTTAAATATGGGATCAGTATGAGAAAAGAAATGACTTTTGTCTATTATTCGAATAGCCTTTTTTTGCAATTTGTGGATACGCTTAGAGTCGTGTCCCCATGCCAGTAAACAATAATTAAGATGCGGGAGGATAAGAGAATTGTAAATTGTTAGGAGTGTTGTTTGAGGGAGCTGGTATTTTAATTTATTAATTATTCCTTTAGTTTTTGAAATTTTATTTGCTACTTTGGTCACATGACTTTTCCAAATTAGATGTTTGTGCAAAATTAGTCCTAGAAAATCAAATTGTTCAACACACTTAATTTTTTCATTGTTTATTTCTATCTGTGGAATTTCTAAGCGTTTTTTGGGCTGATAAAATAACATAAATTTAGATTTCTGTGTATTTAAAGTAAGTTTGTTTGCCCTTAACCATAGCCTAATTTTGTCCAATTCGTTATTCAACATTTTTATGTTTACTTTTGTGTTATTTTTAAAATAGAAGTCACTTAAATTGGCTAAAAGTGTGGTGTCATCTGCGTAAATATTAGTTTTAAAAATAGTGCTAGCAAAAGGTATATCATTCATATAGATTATGAATAAAAGCGGACCTAAAATCGATCCTTGTGGGACTCCAGTTAAAATATTTGTGAAGGCTGATCTAATATTATTTATTTCGACGCATTGTTTTCGATTTTTTAAGTAATTTTCGATTAAGTTTAGTGAGCTACCTTGGATACCGTAAAATTTAAGTTTGTCTAGTAAAATTGTATGGTTTAGGGTATCAAATGCTTTGGATAAGTCCAAATATATGGTTATCGGTATATTGCCTTTTTCCATTCTACTTGTAATAGTGTCGATGATGTCAAGGGCAGCCAATTCAGTAGAATGTTTACTACGAAAGCCGTATTGTCCTTCATAATAAAGATTGTTTAATGTAAAATAGTTATTTATTTGGTTGTAAATTACACGTTCAAATATCTTTGACAGTGCTGGTAAAAGAGATATTGGTCGATAATTATTTATAGAGGTAGGATCACCTTTTTTGAAAAGAGGAATGACTTTTGCTAATTTAAGATTGTCTGGGAAAATGCCTGTGGTTAGTGATTGGTTTACTGTTGTTGTCACAGCTTTTATTAAATCGAATTTAACAGATTTTATTAAGAAAGTTGATATATCGTCTACACCTGTACTGTTTTTGTGAGGAATATTATCAAAAATTTTGGATATGGCGTCTTCGGTAACTAGTTGAAATGAAAATAATTTGGAAGTTGGGCTCTTCAAATATTTTTTATGTGAATCTGGTTCAACATCGTTGAGTTTTGAAGCCAGAGTGTGACCAATGTTGACAAAATACTGATTGAAGTGATTCACAATGGTTTGAGTCTTACTAGTTATATTATTATCTATTAACATTTTGTCGGGCGAAATTGTCTTTTTTGTACTTAAAATATTTTTTATAGCTGACCATGTTTTTTTAATGTTAAATGCGTATTTAGTAAAGAGAGAATGGTAATAAGTTTTCTTCGCGATGAAAATACTTCTTTTTAAGATAACGTTAAGCGTACGGAGATTTATTTTTCTTTGCTCATAGTCAAGCGAGTTAGTAGGAGTGTTTTTAAGATCTCGGTACAATGTGTCACGTCTTTTAATTGATTTTATAATTCCAGCTGTGATCCACCCTGATTTTGCGTGTTTAAATTTATTAAATTTTACTTTCTTGCGGGATAAGTTGTTTTGTTTTGCTTTAGTTAAAACGTTCTCAATTATACGATAATTTGTATTGGGGTCTGAAGTTAAATCTGCACTATTTTTTTCATTCAGATTTGCTGATCTTATTTCGGTTTTGAAATTATTTAGAGAATCAGACGAAATGTTATTTACATAGATGTATTTATTAACCGGTGTTTGAGTATGATTAATGTTTATGGAAAGTAGATAGAGAAAATGATCTGATATGTTACTAGTTAATATGCAGGCTGATGTATCTATGAGATTGTAAGTTAACTTACAAAAGAAATTGTCTATGAGTGAACCTGACTTCTCGGATAATCTCGTTGGAAGAGTAATATGGGGGTAAAAACTATGTGATGTTATGGTGTCAAAAAATTCATTAAAAATAGGTTTTTGGTTTACTTTAAGTAAGTTTATATTAAAGTCACCTGTTAGAACTATTTCGCATTTGTTATTATCTAATTTATTGAAAATAGGGACTAATTCATTTATGAAGGATTGGTAGTTCTCATTTCTTTCGCGTGGGGGCCTGTATACGTTTCCTAGAATATTTTTTTCGTTTAAATTTTCTATTTCAATAAGGAGACCTTCCCAAGTAGTGTTTTTTTTGTATAAAGGTAATAATTTGTGTTTATAAAGTTCATTTAAGTATATAGCTAGACCTCCATGAGAGGTGCATATTGATCCCTGTGAAATCATATTATAGCCAGGAATTTGTATTAATCTTAGATCTGAATCGTCGGACAGCCAGGTTTCTTGGAGACAAATAGCGCTAAATTCAAATTGGTGCTGTTTTAATTCATTTAATAATATCTGTAATTGGTCGAATTTGGCGTGTATGGATTGAATATTAAGACTTAAAATAGTGAAATGTTTTCTTCGTTCTATACAAAAAGATATGAATTCATTATTATTAACGTAAGGAGAGTGCTTAATAATGTTAAAATCTTCTATTTTACTTTCATCGCGATCATTATTATTTACTAGATTTAACACTTGATTTAAGGAGTTATTGTTGACTCCTCCATACTTCCTTAATACATATTCTTCAGTTGACATGGTAAAATTTAAAAAAATATAATACTAGTGACAAGCTATGCAATCTATTCATGCAATGTAGATAAATATGTGTGCTCATAGGTACAACAACTGTTAACATGCTTAACAAGGTTGGGACAACAGAAAAGCTAGAAAAAATGGAACAAATAATTGAAAAATTAGAAAAATAAAAACATAAAAAAGAAGCTAGGAAAAAGTGAAGTGTGCAGAACATGTCAGTGGATCAACTATGGACCACTGACGTGTGTCGTGTGCCAGAATGTGTATTAACATTATCGAATCAATATATTTACAATCAAATATAGTGTTTATAAGTTACATTGAGTTTCATTGAGAAGTTAATTACATGAGCTAAACGAGTCAACAGACTACAATCAATACAAAAACTTATTATTATAGTGTAAAAAATATATGCACAATAATTTATCAATGGGAGTTCACAGTATATACAGTTCAAATAAATGTACAGCAGAGAGGGCATACGGTTCTGGACGATGGTGTGAGTTGAGTGAGACATTCATGGGTGTCAGAGAGCATTGGTGAGGGTGGGGAGAGATACAGGTGTACATAAACCCTGTACATGAGTAACCAGGTAACCACGTAACAAGCTGATTGGGTTGAAACCTCCCCGGCTGAACAAACAGTCAACTCACACGCCCCCCCCCCCTTCGTCGAGAAGGGGGAGGGAGAGTTAACGCTTTAAACACCAGATTTGTGAAAGTTAAGTTAGAATATACTGATATATGGAAATGAGAACACAAAAACAGCAATTACCTGACATTGGTTGGAAAATTAATAAGAAACTGCTACATCTTGGCGGTAAAAATATAATTGGAGAAGTGGATATTAAGGCAGGAAAGACTACTTTCAATCAAATTAAACAGGATGCATTGTTATTTTAAACTGTGAGAATAGTCTAACCTTAATAAAATCAGTGGTGTATCTCAACAACAAATAGTAAGGAAAACAACATTTAACATTTTGAGCAACAAAATTATAAGACATGTAAATAAAGAATTAAGACTACGTTTATAAATTCCGAAGCATTATTTTTCTACGTTTATAAATTCCGAAGCATTATTTTTTATGATATTGGGATATTTAAAGTCATTGCAATCAATATGTTCATTCATTCGAGTGTTTTACAATGATGTTAAAATCGTCACATTGACATGGTTCGTAAGGTTTACGAAATAAGCAAGATAGTTTATCAATGCACAGGTGATTTAACATGGTTAAGCAAGAACCTAGGCCGGGGCGTGATTTACACAAAATGAAGCTTATTACAAACAGTAATTGTTAAGTATGTTTATATATAAATATACATACATATACATACGTATACATATATACACACACATATATATAAATAGTGCGAACATGCAAAAAATAGTGACCAGCTTGAATGTCACTATAAGGCTCAATCAGATTGGAATCAATGACAGTGAATTGCTTAATAATTTTGAAACAAACAACGATAACATTATTATTTTGTGTATAGCTTAAAATAAACAAAAATAACAAACTAAGATATGTGTTCAACCAGGAGTTTAAGGTTTACTATACCTCTTAATTGTTCATTGTTCGTTGGTGGAATCAAGTGATAATCAGTTGATAATATCGTTACCAGCAACAGCAGTGACCGCAGCAGTGTCAGGTGTAGAGGTGTTATTAGACTGTGCTGTGTTGTTGTTGACAGTAGGCCTAACAGGCTGTGGCGGTCTCTCCGGGGAGGCACCGAAATGCCGTTGTTTCAACTGTGGGGGTGGTGGTCTCTGATAGTCACGTCCACGTTGCTGATGTGCGTTGGCTAGTACAACATTCAGGTCGTCGTAAACCCTTAACTTAATTTTAAGTCCTGCCTTCGTCATACACCAGACATGACCATTCCACGACCACGCGGAATTAACCCCGTCGTGGAATCTGGCACGGTTCAGAAGTTGTTGATTTAAAGTGGTCAAATCTTCCGTTATAACATACTTTGAACCCTTTAGCTCACGACGTGCTCTTATCACTCTCTGTTTAATATCCCTATTATGAAAACGAACAATGATGGCTGGTGGCTTGTCATCGCGAGCCCGACCAATGCGATGAGAGGCTTCAATGTCTTTTTCATTTATTGATTTAAGTTGTAGTTTTTGGTGGATGATGCCTACAACTTCCTTTTTAACATCTTCGTTTTCCTGCACTTGGTGGCCATGTATCCTCAAACACCATCTGCGTCCATATTGCTCATTTTCGTTACACCAACGCATAGTTTCTTTCCACGAGGCCAGGTTGCTGTTTTCATTTTTGGTAATTTCTGACAGTCTATCTTCATTTTCCTTCATACGCTTTTTCAAATCAGTATTTTCACGTCTCATCAAATCATTCTCACCACTGATGATATCCAGCTGTGCCTCAAGAGCGGTCAGCTTTGCCGTAACACTATCTAAGATTTCATTTTTTAGGTTGGCCAGGGCTTTTCGGATGGTGGTATCAACCGACTCGTTAATTGTTGCTCTCAACTCCGACATCCCGATATTCACGAACACTTCATCGTCACCAGAAGACTGTCTCTCAAGGAATGTTCTTGTTTTTTTATCTGGTTGTCTATTAGCTTTACCTTTCTTATGGGACCCTGTCTTTTGACTGTCTCCCATTGTTGTGGTTGCTGATACAATATACTAGTCTGAGGAAAAAGTATTAGACCAGGTAGGCCTAGTCACAAACAGCTGACGGTCGTTGACACTGCTGATCAGCTCAGTGAAGGCTCAACCCTCCCGAATTAGTGTGTTGTTGTGTGCGTGGAGCTGACTTAATATCTCGAGCGTACAGCTGTACATACAAATTCTCAACAAAGGATATTAATAAAACTCATTTTTCTCCCACAATAGGATCATCTACGCACTGAAACTGTGCTTGTCCACTCCAATATCCTTAAATAAACATTCTGGCACACATTATTACTCACACATGATGATTAAAACATTATATTATATGAGAAATCCTGGAGCAGAAAAATGTACGTCTGCTCCCTCTCAAATCAATCAATCAATCCCATTGTAGTAGAGATTGATATACAAGGTCAAGGGAAACAACAATAATATTCTGACTGAACCAACACGATCTAATTAATGTCTGATTAGACATAAATCTGATAGTTTGATCCAGGTTTTTACTTGCCTGCTCAGACAACATTTCACGTCTGATAAAACACAAATCTAATAGTGTAAATTGAGCTTTGGTCTTGTAGTAGGGTAAGATCATTAATTGTCGTAAATTGTGACGGACGGAATTCAGAGACAAATCCCTAGGTGCAGTTCGCAAAAAAAGTTTTTATGATTTTTTTTAAATCCATTTGAAATAATTGAGAGAGAACAAAGTTAATTATATAATTTTTTATATCTTGGCACATATGTGTTGCTTAGCAACTGATAAAGTATCAGCGTGACGGACGGAATCACAAAATGTGCCTTTAACTGACCCCCCTTATGTATGCTCAAAATTCTCTGATTATTGTACACATGCATCATATTGAATGCCTGTTTTGAAAAGTCTTAGTTAGATGCTATTTAGTGCTTATATAATTTTTAATCTCATGTCATACATTTACGATGAGTGAAAACCCCGAGTGAAGTCAGTGTGACGGACGGAAAGTGATGGACGGAAAACTTTTTTTTATAATGTGGCCTCCATCCTCCCCTAAATCCACACATTTTATCTGATCGTGAAATTATTATAACCACATCGTACATTTGCATAGCAAATATTAAAGTCTCCACCTTCCGCAATTAAAATTTTTATTGCCAATGCAGTAACGATGGGACTTTATAACATAAGTGACATGGCGGCCATCTTGGATATGCAAATTAGCTGATTTTTAAACTCAACCAGGGTGATCTATCAGAGGGTGTTCAGAAGAAATTTGGTGAAGATCTGATGAATATTGGCGGCTAGAGAGTGTTTACATCGATCTTGGATATGCAAAATAGCCCATGGCGGCCATGTTGAATATGCAAATTAGCTGATTTTCAAACTCGATCAGAATAATCCTTTCGTCGATCTTGGATATATGCAAATTAGCTCAGCATATTTCGCAAAATATCTGATTTTTTGAAGTCAAACAGGATAATCAATCAGAGGGTGTTCAGAAGAAATTTCACAAAGATCGAATAAATATTAGAGACTGGAGAGCGTTTACATCGATCTTGGATATGCAAATTAGCCCATGGCGGCCATTTTGAATATGCAAATTAGCTTATTTTTGAAATAAACCATATTAATCCTTCAGAGGGTACGGATTCAGAAAGATATCGGATGAATATTGGCAACTAGAGAGTGTTTATATCGATCTTGGATATGCAAATTAGCCCATGGC
This sequence comes from Flabesymbios commensalis, assembly GCA_964017125.1. Classification (NCBI taxonomy): domain Eukaryota; kingdom Metazoa; phylum Annelida; class Polychaeta; order Terebellida; family Flabelligeridae; genus Flabesymbios; species Flabesymbios commensalis. The sequence continues at coordinate 30,743,409 of OZ024908.1, forward strand.
GGTCATGTTGAAAATGCAAATTAGCTGATTTTCAAACTCGACCAGAATATTCCTTAATAATCCTTTCGTCGATCTTGGATATATGCAAATTAGCTCAGCATAATATGCAAAATAGCTGATTTTCGAACTCAAACAGGATAATCCATCAGAGGGTGTTCAGAAGAAATTTCGCAAAGATCGGATGAGTTTTAGAGACTGGAGAGCGTTTACATCAATCTTGGATATATGCAAATTAGCCCATGGCGGCCATTTTGAATATGCAAATTAGGTTATTTTCGAAATAAATCAGAATAATCCTTTAAAGAGTATACAGAAAGATATCTGATGAATATTGGCGACTAGAGAGCGTTTACATCGATCTTGGATATGCAAATTAGACTATGGCGGTCATGTTGAATATGCAAATTAGCTTATTTTCAAACTCAGCCAGAATTATAATCCTTTCGTCGATCCTGGATATGCAAATTAGCCCAGCATAATATGCAAACTAGCCAATTTTCTAACTCAACAAGAATAATCCATCAGTCAGAGGGTGCGCGTTCAGAAGAAATTTCGCACAGATGGGACGAATATTGGCGACTAGAGAGCGTTTACATCGATCTTGGATATGCAAATTAGACTATGGCGGTCATGTTGAATATGCAAATTAGCTGATTTTCAAACTCAACCAGAATAATCCTTTAGAAAGTATTCAGAAAAGTATTCGTGAGGATCGGATGAATATAAGCGACTGGAGAGCGTTTACTTCTACCTTGGATAATGGATATGCAAATTGGCACATGACGGCCATGTTGGATATATGCAAATTAGCTGATTTTCGAGCTCAAACAGGATAATCCATTAGATGGTGTTCAGAAAAAACAATAAGTCTCCAACCAAATACAACGCTAAATTATTGAACTGGAATTTTTAATCCCTTAAAGTTGTGTCATGCTACTGCAATCCACAACTTCAAGTAGGTAAAAATTACTTATTTCTGTGTTTTGAATCAAAACATATATATGCCAGCTAATCTGGCAAATTTAATGCTCATTTCTCACTCAAATCGATCAATGTCACTCACTCATTTTTGAACCATCTAATTACCAAATGAGAAGACTGTAATTCAAACTTTCCAAAAGATATGAAGCATCAAAGGAGTTTTAGCTATTATATGCTGTGACTTTGGTCATAAACGGTCAGTCATTTTTAAACTCGACCTGTAGTTTCCTCAGATGCACTTCATCTTGGGTTTCAAATAGGGAACTTCCATCTTTAAAAATCAATATTAATGTTTATGAAACTAATTGTGATTGACAAACTGAACAGTGGTGTGACCTTGACCCTTAAAATAGGTCAAGGTCACTCATCTTCAAACTCGACCTGTAATTTCCTAAGATGCATATGTACACCAAATGAAGACTACCTGAAACGATTCAAAAGATATAGCACATCAAATGAATTTTAGTCCAGATATGCTGACAGCTGTGACCTTGATATTGACCCAAGGTCAATCAGGGTCAATGGAATAAAAAACCAAAGCCATATGGTATACAAGTTTAAAATATAAAGTCAATACAATAAGTCATGTTGCCAGGGGAGCTATTTGAGTATGATGCGCTGGCGAACAAGCATGGACGGAAGACGCAGAGTGCTAAGGGATGACAATGTCGCTAAAAAAACAAGCACATAAAATTGCCATTTCACGTCCCGTCACCAACCCCCCCCCCCTTATGATCCCCCCTAGCCCGAACACTACCCCCTGCCCCCAGATACGTCCCAGTGACTACAGACAGCACATTATTGAGTTGCATGCATTTAAAAACCTGTTGGTAATACTTGGCTTTGCATTTGCCTCTTGTGTTTTGCATGCCAAGAGGCAAGTGAAGAAAAAAAATTGAAGTTTATTTATAAGTCATGTTAACATTACGTAAACAAATTATGGTACTTATAAATGGTAATTACTCTATTTTAAGCTTGGTAATTTTTTATGTACTAGAGAAAATAAATTAGCAGCCTCATCTTACATGTAGACCAATTCTGTAATCGTCATTGGGTAAAATTTGCATCAAACTTGCTTCGGGTGAACAAAAAAAACACATTTCCGTCCGTAACACCAGCAAATTCCGTCCGTCACGGCAATTTTTTCGCAAGGTTTTTCTTTAATATATTTTGTACTGGCACATCAATGTAAATAATCATCTTTTCTACTAATTAGTGTTAGGGAGCAGTAAGAGAAAACAGAAAGTTTCACTAAATAAATTTATTATACGTGGCAGCACATTAATTAAAAGAATTCAAAACGTGACGGACGGAAATTGCATTAAATAACCCCTCTTTAAAAACACAAACTGCCACAATTTTTTTTTTTTTTCTTACAATGCACAATATAGACATACACTATCAGAAGACATATCTACATGGAACATTAATAACTCTCTGAACTAGGTAGACAGTTTTTTTATTTTCCGTCCGTCACGGCTCAAAAAGGCATTTCAGCTATTAATGTGTTGCCAGGGCGACAAGATTTTGCAAAAACAAAAAAAAATCTAGAGAATCAAATCCGCTCAGATGTTTTCTTCAAATTAGAATCTTGATTTAGATAAGAATCGCGCAATACAATTTGAGCCATTTGGTTGACACATTAATGATATGACCCAGTAATAATTATCATAATTATGATCTCGAAATACAAATTATTAATGTTAATTATTACCCTGACTCAGATTTGTTTATTTCACCCAAATAAAGCAACTGGCTATATAATTATATACCAGGAGATTAAAATCTGAGGTTTACACCTAAGACCAGGCCTACATGCGAAACAACTGAACCAAACAGGCTTTATCCAGTTTCATTCAGTTTGTCCAGTTTTTAACCTGTTTAGTTGAGCTGCGTTTATAGTGGCCGTAGATCCATACTATATGTAGGTATTTAAATGAAGCGGCAAGAGCTAACTAAGATATTTATGATGGTTCAAAATTGAAAAACCCTTTGATCTCCATGGTTTATACAAATATATTTCAGCGCTGTGAGTAGAAGAATGCTTGTTTATTTCACCATAAAATATACAATATAATGGTTAAGCCAACAGTGGAATAGCGTCTTGTGTTTGTTGTGATGCTATTCACATAATAATGGCAGGTGATAACAGATAATTATATTATGTTGCATTATATTGCATTATCTTGATTTCCCCCTGTTTTACAGATGACCGGAACACTGACTTTAGGACCAGAGGCCGAGCTTCTGAGTGCCACATCAGACAAGAAAAAAGGATTCAAATTTGAACTGGCAACAAATAATCGGAACGGAGAAAGAAAAATCAATAAATTTAAGGTACTTGTGTATTTTAAATCTGACATAATAATATATTAGAAAATGTGAGCATTATTTTACTAAAAACAATGTAATTTTCTAAAACATACTGATATATGTATTACGTTAATAATCAATATAATTTTACCGTAGGCCACTATGTTGTTTTCTCTGTTTTAGATGAGCGCGTGAATTAGAGAAAAACCGCGCATTACCAAAAAATATGTGACAATAGATCCAAAGTTTTTTCTTTAATGTTTTTTTTACCGCACGCCCTCATTAGATTTTCAATTTTCCCATCTAAAACAGATAATAAAACATTGTGGCCCTAATAAGTATCGGATATTTTCATAAATAATGTTACTGGTGATTGAAATCTGTAATATTAATATACTACTGTTTCGGTATTATTTTTTATTAGTGTCAGCACTGAGTATAATTTTGGCGATGTTCTATTTTATCACCTAATATAACTTTTGAGGATTATTATGATTGTTTATTTCGATAGGCTGGACACTCGAATCGCGATAAACACCGTTGATACGATGGTTATACGTCGAATCTTTTTGTTAAAGGCATTTTAACAACAAACTTCCGGTATATTTAACACTTACAGCGCGGGGATCGACGTCTAATGTCGATCCCCGCACTGTAAGAGTAAAAATATTTATAATGGTCGTAGACCCATAACATAGGTATTTTAATGAAGCAGAAAGAGATAACTAAGACATTTGCGATGATTTTAAATTGAAAAAAAACCCTTGGTCTCCATGGTTTATATAAAAAAAATTCAGCGCTTTCAGAGTTAATCAGCTTATACCCACTAATAAATAAATAAGCGAGTAAAATATTAAGGGGCTAATGTCAATCTTGTATATTTTTTTTAGTTCGATAAAGAAAACGAAAGAGATCTCTGGAAGTCGTTTATAATAGGCATCACTGTGGTAAGTATGCGAAATCAATAATTAGATCTATCATATACATTCAAGATATTTGTGATTATTGACACAGTATTTCCTTGTTTGATAAAAGCATATTTGAATTTGTCAAATATTTAGATGTGGGTGTTTCTCAAATTATTCAATGATGAGAATCCTATCACCACGTATAACAAAAACAACTCTGTTTCACCGGAGGATATCCTCTCATAAATTATTGGGGAAATATTCATACAATGGGAAATATTAACTCTTACAGTGCGGGGAACGACTTTAGTCTGTAGACGTCAGATTCTGACGAGACTAAAGTAAAAGTAAAGTAAAAGATTTTGACGACTAAAGTCGATCCACGCACTGTAAAAAATATTTCTATTAAAATTATTTAAAAAAAATATTTCTTTAAGTGCTTCATTACTACTTCATTACTACTTAACATTTTCCTTTCATTTGAAGTTGGCATTGCTCACGCAATTGCCAACTTCAAATGAAAGGAAAATACCTCCTCACTTAAAAATTAAACCTGCTAAATTTGACAATGGGGGCTTTACTCAAGATTTATACATGCATATTTGTTCAATTTCTGTCAAATTTTAGTTGTGGAAAAACAGTATGAATGCGCTTAAAAGCGGCGCCCGCACTCAAAGGGTTAAGGGTTTAAGTATACTATTATATCTGATCATACCAGTTTTTTTAATCTGCACATTGTTTTTGTTTCAGGGAATTGTTCCGAGTGACGTTCATCTTCTGCCGGGTCAGCTGAAATGTGTTCATGAAGCCATAGATGAGATCCGTAACAAGCCACCCCCTCCTCCACAGTCCAGGACATCTGTGGATATACCGCGTCCTAAAGTGACCATCCAGCATAACGCTAACACCAGCTTTGTACCAACCAATAACTTCTCCACCAGTGATTTACCCATCTCGCCAGACAGATCAGACAGAAGTGACGCGGCTTCCAGTGGCTCGGGGAGCTTCAGGTCTCACTTTACCATGCACAATAAGCGCCATAACAGTGTGCCTGAAGTACACGAGGTTTCCACGTTCATGAGACCTCCAGCACCTCCATCTGAGTCTGGGACTACCGTACGTAATCTACGTGAGCTGAGGCAGCGCCAGGAGAGCCTCACCTCAATCATCCTGAGTGATGGGTCCTCAGCCACCAAGGAGGAGAGACAACCCAGGAAATGGCAGCCGGAGATGCCTCCTCTAAGCCGAGCACCACCTCCACCATCCATGCCTCCACCATCCATGCCCTCACTATCACCTCAAACATCTCATCCACCAGCGTTCCCCCATGAGGTGCATCACAGTGATACCGTGTCCATGGACAGCGGCTTCAGTCATGACGCTAATGAGGTATGTATGTCTGTATATGTACTGTTCCACACTCTAAACGAGTCCATATTCTGAGGTCTAATAAGTGTTCTGAGGCTCGAAAAGGTGGAAATAAGTTCCAACATAAAATGCATACGCATGCTGAACACTACCCATGTAGTAAGCACAAAACATTTGTATAACATTTGTACAATGCTGGACCAACGTCTTCGACGTTTGTCCAACATTGTACAAATATTATACAAATGAGTTATGTTTACTGGGTATAAACATGTTCTCAAAGTGTCACATTATCTAGAAAATTCAGTACACCTAAACACATCAGAACACTTCAGACACCTCAGTTCTATTTAGTACTTAATGTAGTCTTAAATATCACATACACATACATGTGTGAGCATCTCGACCAAGCACATGCCTTAGATCGGGGTGGATCGCTTTGAGGACACCGGGTCCTGGAGACTGGAGAGGTATTCTCAATGTGTTAGTTTAAATAGATAATCATGATGTTTGCGGTGTTGCTACTAGTTAGGGTAGGGACATGGCCCTGCTGTAGTGAGTAACTCTACACGTCACGTCAAGATTTGATTTAGTTTGTTCACCGCTCGCGGTTTTTCAATTTCTGTGTAGGATAAAGCCCGAGGTACCCTCTATTCTTAGCCCGAGGCCTTTTTCACAGCTAAGAATAGAGAGCCCCGAGGGTTTTAACTGACCTAAACACACCCGACCATAATGAGGTTCCCTAATAATCTACAGCTCGGTCACACCTGACTGATTATAATACCATTAGGCTACGATTATAATTGGTCTGTACTTCGTCAACAATAACTCTCCATTCTCGGCTTAGAATGTCGTGGTCGGACAAAGAAAATAGGTCTAATGTAGTGGTATGTTTTAAATGCAATAAAGTGTTTCATCTCCGACCACTCGTGGAGATTTAATATAATAAATAGCCTTTGTTAGCGTGCTCTGCTTCAGACCGAAGCTCGAATTCAGTATCTGATTTTCATCTCGCCATGCTCAGGAGAATGTCCTGGTCAAATTATATTTGCCCAAAAGTGGCCATATTCATTTAATTAGAAATCTGCCTTATGTTAACACCATCTTCTCACTTTGCTTATAAAATCTTTCGATATCATTATCGGTAATTTCCAAATATGCTTGTTGGACCTCAATTGCATGAATTCAAAGTACTTTATGGTTGTGATGACATTTAGTCTTGTATTCCCCTGCACATATGATAGTACACGTGAAATCAGATACCGTAAAAGAGGGGGGGGGGGTATTAATGACTCAGTAGTAACATATTGGTAACAAGTCGTGTCTAAGATTTATAACGCCTACACTTTAATGAGTCCAGAGTGCGGCGGTTGTTCAGCATTGAGTCAGACCACATTTAAGAGACGCACCAAGACATAATAAAGAGCGAAGATGTGATCGGAAATAAAAGACTTCCGCAGAACTAGAATATCTTGTACATCACAATATCGTGACCATTAACATGATTAATATAAAATATACATCATTAACCCTTTAATCGCCAATTTATTCAATCTGAATTTTCACCCACTTGAAATTGTGTCTCGCTGACGCGATCCACAACTTCAAGTGAGTGAAAATTATTCAGATTTGACAAAATGGAGGTAAACTGTTTTCAAATATTGCTGATTGATGTCATATTTTATCTTTAACATGATTAAAAGGTGGTACTTAAAAAATTAAAACCCAAATATATGCGACACCGGCGGTTAAAGGGTTAATATGAATTCACACCACGGCGTTTGTGTCTAAGTTAGGGGCTAGTTAGGCTCGCGACCGTCAGTGATCATCTATCAACGCTGATGGATGTCGTATTATTGGAAAGTTAGAAATGTTGGAAAAGACGATACTAATCTTCGATCATCTGTTCATTCTGTTCAGCTACTAAAACATTAGTCGCCACGGTGCGCTTTAGTATTTATATACTAAATAGCATTTCTTTACGTAATTTTCAATTTCGTATAAACTAGTAGATCTACAATGTTTTTTCATACATTTTAATTGAATCATCCCATTTGATAACGAGTCGTATGTCAACCCCTAACTGCCAGACTGTCGTCTATGATATTAATTCAGATGGCGCACACGATGCTTTGCTTGCTAGGGGTCAATAAATAAGGCAGTTCAATTTAGGTTAAAATAATCACCCTGGTTACGATGGTGAGATATTGAATGTGATGTATTTTTACGCTGGATTTCTTAGAATTCATCTGTTTATACTCCTCGCATAATTGGATAGAATAATTACAAATCATCCCAGCAAAAACGAGACATTCACCGTTGGTTCAAGGTGGGCCCACCGTCTGTGACGTTGGTCCAGCATTGAGCCCACGTTGGGTGAATGTCTTCGTGTTTCCTGAGATGTCAACTGAGAAGACGTGTGCATTCCCAGCAGACACAAGACGTTGAATCAATGTTGGTTTAACGTTGGTACAACGTCGTAGACGGTGGACCAACGTTAAACCAACATTGGTTCAACGTCTTGTATCTGCTGGGTCACGCTCACCGACATGGGTTACGCTTACAGACATGTGGGACTGTATTTCGTGGTAACCTTTAACCTTTGTGATGCTGCAAGTATTTTTTTACATCAATAGAATTATCACTAAATTTGATAAATAGTTTTTTGGTAGATGCATAGTTAATCAAATAATTAAATATTGGAGATGGCTATTTTTTATCAATGTAAATATATTTCGTCATTTGAAGCTGCATATCGCGTCAGCATTTCCAGCTTCGAATGAATGAAAAATATTTTAAAGAGCAAGCAATTTAGCAGGACAAGGGTTAACGTGCTGATCGCGTTACATTGAATTTGATGGATTGATATATCTCTGGTTTGATACAAATTGTTGTGGGTCGCGGTAGCGCTTTAATAATTAATCCTTTCAGGCCTGAATTTACCATCCACCACAAGCCGCCAATTGCTGAATTGCTGTCGCAATTCTCGACAGTGGAAGAAGATGGCTTGATGTGGTTGGCAAATGGAAAAAAATTATCTTTATTATTAAAACAGTTCCGTGAAAATGTTCGTTTTAAAACCCCTAGGTGTAGGAAATTAGGTCATTCTTCAGAGATGCAAAACGCTGCTTTAATGCACCGTGAGGGTTTAAAGGGTTAATTATCTCTTTGTATAAGTGCATTAAATGTCAGTGTATATACACAAGTCTATATAGTTCGAGGCATCAAGTCGATCAGCATAGCTGAATATTCTTATTTAACATGTTTAATTGGTCTCGTCTGAGCTCATGGACGTGATTTACTTCTCTCTCATCGCTGAAAGTCTGTAAGACATATCGTCGCCTCGGAGCTAAAGGATCCTATCTGCCACTCTAACGAGTGTCAGATAGGATCCTTTAGCTTCGAGGCGACGATATAGTATATTGCTTGAGGAAACCCATACATTCTTCTTCCAGTGAAGTCAGCATCCTCCACCTCCAAAATAGAACTATACAAATTGTATTATATTTTATCGTGAGCTATTCTGATCAATGTGAAGACGTAGCACTAAACATGAAATGCTATTCCCATGTTGATTAACCCCTTAACCACCGGTCCCGATTATATCCGTTCTTTATTGATACATTAAATACCAGCTTTTAAACATGTTAAAGATAAAACGTGACATCACTCAGCAAGATTTCAAAATCGTTGACCTCCCATTTTGTCAAATCTGAATGAGTTGCACTCACTTGAAGTTGTGGATCCCGTCAGCGAGACACAACTTCAAGTGAGTGAAAAAAAAAAATAATTTGGCGGCTAGCACCATTGTGCTGCTAGAACCGTATATATACGTATTAAAGTATGTTTTAGACCAAATGAAATATTACTAAATTTGATAAATAGTTTGTGGCAGATGCTCAGTTAACCCTTTAACCACCGGTGTCGCATATATGCGGGTCTTCATTTTTTATTAGCACATTACGTACCACTTTTTAAATATGTTAAAGATAAAATATGACATCAATCAGCAATATTTGAAAACAGTTGACCTCCATTTTGTCAAATCTGAATAATTTTCACTCACTTGAAGTTGTGAATCGCGTCAGCGAGACACAATTTCAAGTGGGTGAAAATTCAGATTGAATAATTTGGCGGTTAAAGGGTTAATAGAATAATACAATAATAATGCTAAATATACATGTTTTCCGTTATTTGAAGCCGGGCATTCGCAATTCCAGCTTTTTAGCTATATATTCGCGTAATATTTTTGGATTCAATATTACATCTGAAGCTATATCAGGGCTACTATCATAACGTTGGGGGCTAGATGGATCGTCAAGAACATTACATTTACAAAGTTTCACACCTAAAAAACTATAGCCAAACATGAATAATAATCTTGTTAATAATAATTACCTAAATTTCTGTTTTTCTTGTAACAATTATACTCCAAAACAGCATATTCCAGTCACCTAGAAATATGATTGATGCTATTGAATGAAATAAAGGTAACGAGGTTCCCTAATAATCTACAGCTCGGTCACACCTGACTGATTATAATACCATTAGGCTACGATTATAATTGGTCTGTACTTCGTCAACAATAACTCTCCATTCTCGGCTTAGAATGTCGTGGTCGGACAAAGAAAATAGGTCTAATGTAGTGGTATGTTTTAAATGCAATAAAGTGTTTCATCTCCGACCACTCGTGGAGATTTAATATAATAAATAGCCTTTGTTAGCGTGCTCTGCTTCAGACCGAAGCTCGAATTCAGTATCTGATTTTCATCTCGCCATGCTCAGGAGAATGTCCTGGTCAAATTATATTTGCCCAAAAGTGGCCATATTCATTTAATTAGAAATCTGCCTTATGTTAACACCATCTTCTCACTTTGCTTATAAAATCTTTCGATATCATTATCGGTAATTTCCAAATATGCTTGTTGGACCTCAATTGCATGAATTCAAAGTACTTTATGGTTGTGATGACATTTAGTCTTGTATTCCCCTGCACATATGATAGTACACGTGAAATCAGATACCGTAGAAGAGGGGGGGGGGTATTAATGACTCAGTAGTAACATATTGGTAACAAGTCGTGTCTAAGATTTATAACGCCTACACTTTAATGAGTCCAGAGTGCGGCGGTTGTTCAGCATTGAGTCAGACCACATTTAAGAGACGCACCAAGACATAATAAAGAGCGAAGATGTGATCGGAAATAAAAGACTTCCGCAGAACTAGAATATCTTGTACATCACAATATCGTGACCATTAACATGATTAATATAAAATATACATCATTAACCCTTTAATCGCCAATTTATTCAATCTGAATTTTCACCCACTTGAAATTGTGTCTCGCTGACGCGATCCACAACTTCAAGTGAGTGAAAATTATTCAGATTTGACAAAATGGAGGTAAACTGTTTTCAAATATTGCTGATTGATGTCATATTTTATCTTTAACATGATTAAAAGGTGGTACTTAAAAAATTAAAACCCAAATATATGCGACACCGGCGGTTAAAGGGTTAATATGAATTCACACCACGGCGTTTGTGTCTAAGTTAGGGGCTAGTTAGGCTCGCGACCGTCAGTGATCATCTATCAACGCTGATGGATGTCGTATTATTGGAAAGTTAGAAATGTTGGAAAAGACGATACTAATCTTCGATCATCTGTTCATTCTGTTCAGCTACTAAAACATTAGTCGCCACGGTGCGCTTTAGTATTTATATACTAAATAGCATTTCTTTACGTAATTTTCAATTTCGTATAAACTAGTAGATCTACAATGTTTTTTCATACATTTTAATTGAATCATCCCATTTGATAACGAGTCGTATGTCAACCCCTAACTGCCAGACTGTCGTCTATGATATTAATTCAGATGGCGCACACGATGCTTTGCTTGCTAGGGGTCAATAAATAAGGCAGTTCAATTTAGGTTAAAATAATCACCCTGGTTACGATGGTGAGATATTGAATGTGATGTATTTTTACGCTGGATTTCTTAGAATTCATCTGTTTATACTCCTCGCATAATTGGATAGAATAATTACAAATCATCCCAGCAAAAACGAGACATTCACCGTTGGTTCAAGGTGGGCCCACCGTCTGTGACGTTGGTCCAGCATTGAGCCCACGTTGGGTGAATGTCTTCGTGTTTCCTGAGATGTCAACTGAGAAGACGTGTGCATTACCAGCAGACACAAGACGTTGAATCAATGTTGGTTTAACGTTGGTACAACGTCGTAGACGGTGGACCAACGTTAAACCAACATTGGTTCAACGTCTTGTATCTGCTGGGTCACGCTCACCGACATGGGTTACGCTTACAGACATGTGGGACTGTATTTCGTGGTAACCTTTAACCTTTGTGATGCTGCAAGTATTTTTTTACATCAATAGAATTATCACTAAATTTGATAAATAGTTTTTTGGTAGATGCATAGTTAATCAAATAATTAAATATTGGAGATGGCTATTTTTTATCAATGTAAATATATTTCGTCATTTGAAGCTGCATATCGCGTCAGCATTTCCAGCTTCGAATGAATGAAAAATATTTTAAAGAGCAAGCAATTTAGCAGGACAAGGGTTAACGTGCTGATCGCGTTACATTGAATTTGATGGATTGATATATCTCTGGTTTGATACAAATTGTTGTGGGTCGCGGTAGCGCTTTAATAATTAATCCTTTCAGGCCTGAATTTACCATCCACCACAAGCCGCCAATTGCTGAATTGCTGTCGCAATTCTCGACAGTGGAAGAAGATGGCTTGATGTGGTTGGCAAATGGAAAAAAATTATCTTTATTATTAAAACAGTTCCGTGAAAATGTTCGTTTTAAAACCCCTAGGTGTAGAAAATTAGGTCATTCTTCAGAGATGCAAAACGCTGCTTTAATGCACCGTGAGGGTTTAAAGGGTTAATTATCTCTTTGTATAAGTGCATTAAATGTCAGTGTATATACACAAGTCTATATAGTTCGAGGCATCAAGTCGATCAGCATAGCTGAATATTCTTATTTAACATGTTTAATTGGTCTCGTCTGAGCTCATGGACGTGATTTACTTCTCTCTCATCGCTGAAAGTCTGTAAGACATATCGTCGCCTCGGAGCTAAAGGATCCTATCTGCCACTCTAACGAGTGTCAGATAGGATCCTTTAGCTTCGAGGCGACGATATAGTATATTGCTTTAGGAAACCCATACATTCTTCTTCCAGTGAAGTCAGCATCCTCCACCTCCAAAATAGAACTATACAAATTGTATTATATTTTATCGTGAGCTATTCTGATCAATGTGAAGACGTAGCACTAAACATGAAATGCTATTCCCATGTTGATTAACCCCTTAACCACCGGTCCCGATTATATCCGTTCTTTATTGATACATTAAATACCAGCTTTTAAACATGTTAAAGATAAAACGTGACATCACTCAGCAAGATTTCAAAATCGTTGACCTCCCATTTTGTCAAATCTGAATGAGTTGCACTCACTTGAAGTTGTGGATCCCGTCAGCGAGACACAACTTCAAGTGAGTGAAAAAAAAAAATAATTTGGCGGCTAGCACCATTGTGCTGCTAGAACCGTATATATACGTATTAAAGTATGTTTTAGACCAAATGAAATATTACTAAATTTGATAAATAGTTTGTGGCAGATGCTCAGTTAACCCTTTAACCACCGGTGTCGCATATATGCGGGTCTTCATTTTTTATTAGCACATTACGTACCACTTTTTAAATATGTTAAAGATAAAATATGACATCAATCAGCAATATTTGAAAACAGTTGACCTCCATTTTGTCAAATCTGAATAATTTTCACTCACTTGAAGTTGTGAATCGCGTCAGCGAGACACAATTTCAAGTGGGTGAAAATTCAGATTGAATAATTTGGCGGTTAAAGGGTTAATAGAATAATACAATAATAATGCTAAATATACATGTTTTCCGTTATTTGAAGCCGGGCATTCGCAATTCCAGCTTTTTAGCTATATATTCGCGTAATATTTTTGGATTCAATATTACATCTGAAGCTATATCAGGGCTACTATCATAACGTTGGGGGCTAGATGGATCGTCAAGAACATTACATTTACAAAGTTTCACACCTAAAAAACTATAGCCAAACATGAATAATAATCTTGTTAATAATAATTACCTAAATTTCTGTTTTTCTTGTAACAATTATACTCCAAAACAGCATATTCCAGTCACCTAGAAATATGATTGATGCTATTGAATGAAATAAAGGCATAGGAACAATTTTGGACCTTCTTATGGAAAACCCATCTATTCCTCGACATTATGATACATATATTATGTAGTATTATAAAATTATGCACAAATAAAAATGACACTCGAAAAATAGAAGCAAACAATTCAACAGGACATGGATTAAGTTAAAAACATGACTTGTTAACTTTGTGCCAGATTATATTAATGTTTATTCTGTGAACATTTATGTATCGCCAGTTATGTAATGAAAACACCTGTACTTTTCTGACTGTGAGCACATTGATTCGTCTATATCAACATGATAACTATATTGATAATTTAGATTTGCTTTTTAATTTTTTTTTTTAAAACTATTTGATGATATAATAATATTATGTGGACTAACATTTTTAAAGGGTGTGGATTAATTAAGTTTGTTAATTAGTTAATCGCACAAGGCATATTCTGTTTTGCTGCAATTAATCTGTGAAAAATGGAAAATAAAATTTGTCCAGTCCCATCCTTAATATGCGGCCCTTATTTCAGTGTAGAAACTATGTTTATGAATATGAGATATGTTATGATGTACGGCATGATAGAAAGTTCGACTGCATTACATAATAATGTACGCCTAGCTATCATAATTATAACCCTGATGAATGGTGCCTCAGATAGTCATTGCCCATTGACATATCAATTAATATAATTAACCCTTGTGCTACTAGGCCCGTATATACACGGGTTCAAGCAAGTTTAAAACAACAAAATAATGTCACTCAAATTTCTAAATAGTTTGTGAATGATGATTAGTTAAGGGAATAATTTACTTTTAGAAATGTCAATTTTTCATCAATAGAAAATACTTTTGTAATTCTAACTTTAAGTGAACGGAAAATGGAAATAAATAATTCAGCAAGACAAGGGTTAAATGTAATTTAAGCCCATTAGAAATCGATGTCATACTATTCCCAAATGGGTGCATGATTTTATCATACAAACATGCTGATTAATTTGATAAGCATTTTAAGGATAGCTCGTAAGAGCTATCCTTAAAATGCTTATTAAAGGGACTGGCCCAGGCTAAAATCATCAAAAAATCGGTGATTTTATATCGGTTTCTTAATATGACCATATGATGTAAACATGTACATAGACTAGAACTGCAAATTTTTATAATTTTTGTGCTGCGCATTCATCAGTTAGACTAGATATAGAGACGAAATTCCCGCATTTCCTATTTTTGACATGGTTGTCAATAATTAGAAATCAGGAATTTCGTCTCTATATCTAGCCTAACTGGTGAATGCGCAGCACAAAAATTATAAAAATTTGCAGTTCTAGTCTATGTACATGTTTACATCATATGGTCATATTAAGAACCCGAAATAAAATCACCGATTTTTTAATGATTTTAGCGTGGGCCAGTCCCTTTAAATTAAGTGGCAAGTTTGTGCGAAAATTAATATAAACTATAATGACTTTTCGGGGATGGTTAAGATTGAACTTACCGAGTTATTATTCAATTTACTTGTTATTATTCAGTGTGACGTTCAGTGTGACGTTCATGTTTTACAAATGTTTTGTGTTTACTGCTACGCTTGGCGTGGAGATGTTACAGCCAGGTACCGCCTGATGACGTCACGGGAATTGGCAAAGGCACCCCTTTTCCACACCCACCCCTCCCCCTCTACTCTAGTGTAGAGGGGAGAGGTGGGTGTGGAAAGGGGGTGCCTATGGTCTAGGCTGGTCACGTCACTCTCGTGACAATTTATACACTACATTCATGATCAACTCCTTATAAGCAAGGCTGGCATTCTCCATTAATATGGCCTACATCTTAGGTCTGTGATTGGTCGAGTAATATAGGCTAACCAAATATCAAGATCTAGACTAATCACATAAAGAACATCAGCCAAATTCCTTATAAGCCTAAACAACAGTCATGTATCGCCATTTATTAGATTCACAGACCTCCATTAATATCCCACCACCTCTGCAGATACTCTTTCTAGCATGGTGTCATGCGTGATACTCTCTCTAACACGGTGTTCTGCTTGAGCCATCAACAAGCGCATATGACGACCAGTAATTCACAGTTTTAGCATAGGCTAAAATTGTTGTATTGATTGCTTAGATATTTTATGAATAGCTGTTGTACCATCTTGAACACACATGTAGGAATTGAAATCGATTTGGTGTGTACCTAAAGTCTAATAGATGGCTGCTCACGAAATATAACATGAAAATTGACACTTTTGTAAAATTTATTTCATCATCAATAAGCCTAATGCGTCAATTTGTTTTCTATAAAAATATATTATTGTCCAATACATGGAATAGTTATTTCACCAGCTCAAAAAGTACTCTCAAAATCTACGATATCCAACAAAGTCTATTGAGAAAGTGTCCTTATTTCTAACTTGCTCTTACTCTTTTAGAAAGCAGGACATCCCTAACATGAAATTGTTAGAAAGCAGGACACTTTTTTCAAAACACTTTGTTGAATAGCGTAGATTTGGATGCCAATATTTGAGAAGGAGAACTAATGGTTGATTTATAGGAAAATAATGTACTTTCCGTATTTCTTTAACGCGGTAGGTTAATCCACGTTGAAATAAAATGTGTCTATTTTTATGCCGATATTTCGTGAGCAGACATCTATTTCACATTAGGTTCACACTAAGTGGATCTTGATTGTGCAATTGTTTGCAAGGTGGTACAGCAGCTATTCATAGAAGATTTCAACGTAAAATAAAACACTCCTAGAATAGCTAAATATGCAAAAACTCTGAATTACTGGTCGTCATATGCGTTTGATGACACCATGCCAGCAAACACGGAGCGTTGAGCCAACGTTGTTTTAATGTTGGCCTGCCGTCTTCGACGTCGGTCCAACAATAAAACAGCATTGGTTTACTGTCATATGTATGCTGGAATGTTCGAAAGAGTATCTGCATGATAAATTTATAGAGGGTGGTGCACATGTTCGCCATCTTGCCGCATCCGGGGGTACTGGGATGATTGCTAGTAGTAGTACTTTTCGCCCCCATCCGGGGAGGGTCATTAGGGATCTGTTTCGTCTGTTGGATGCTGTTATGGCATTGTACGGAAGCACTAGTCTACAGCAATCATCCAAGGGCAGCTGCAGCCTCCTCGTATCTGGCTATAATCTTCGGGCGGATTGCCAGTGGCGTACCCTGGTTCCTCCGCTCAACAGCGGAGCCAATGCAGCACCCGCATCAGTGCTGGCGCTGATGTAGGCTGTGGTAGCCTTAAATAACCGGCAATAGCGTGTTTGACATTAGGTCTCTCACGTGGGATGAATGGAGTTAACCAGAGGGAGTGATCCTTCCTATTGCTACTCTGGGGACTATCCGACCCGAGGATAGCGGAGCTGCGCAAAATGCCACAGAGTTTCATCATTAAATTGTACAGCGAAACTCAAGTCTCCGGCCGTCTGGGCATGTCTGGGGGTAAATCCCCTAGACATGCCCAGAACCCCTTATCGGGCGAGCGAAGGAAAACGCTCTCAATAACCCACCATGCCCTATCACCCCCACCCTCACATCATCATCTGTACATCATTAATCTCATCAATTGACTACAACGTTTTTATCGTATTATAATGTCACTTAAAAGACCTTTTGTGCCGAAAAGTGACGTAAAGCAATGATTTACTACTACTACTACTTGCCGCATCCGGTATGACAGTCAGACCACTGGTCTGAGTCTGCCGGTACCTTTCTCCTGCTGAATAGTCATTTTTGTAATTATTTGAAGCCGCTGACTATTAATTTTAATCAATTTCATGGAATTTTATTTGATTTATAACATTTTTGAAACTGTATTCGCGGGTCTAGCAAAAGAAGAAGGGTTAAATAATTGCATTTTATTTATTGTTTCCTCCGCATATACGTTATTCAACATTGTCATCATTCTCGCAATTTGCTTGCATTCTATACATTTATTATCATGTTGCAATACTTCCTTTATTGGGAAATACCCCCCCTAAAGCCGGTGAACCGCAATTACAAAGACCACACCAATATCATATTTACATGTTCTATATTTGAAATGTATTGCTTCCTCGATAGAATTGACGGCTCCACCAGTGCTTTTGGAAATACAAATGGTTTGCACGATTCATTTTGTCTAGAACTGAGCATAAAATTTGATTCAAAATTATTTCATGGTATAAACAAAGTGATGAACAATATCGTCAGACATTGCTACAAATGTACATGTCATTCTTTAGTTTAAAGCAGACTACAGCTGTAAAAATCCACAAAATCCTGCATGTATAGAGAATTCAGTGTCTATTGCACACCAAATTAATCCCGTCTGAGCCGATTATATCACATAAAGCGTGCATAACCTGATAAAGCCAAGCTCTGTTTTAGTTCGAAATTTAAATACAACATTTTTTTATTGTGGGCCTACTAGTTTAAAGCCTATCTTGAAGAAATAGTACAAATTTGCGTTTTAGAACATCGTTCAGTACATCTTCCCAGTAAACATGGTAAACACAAAACATTTGTATGACATTTATACAACCTCGGCCCAACGTCTTCGACGTTGGTCCAACATTGTATTAATGTTATTTTACAAATTGTTTGTGTCTGCGGGGTTTTGGTAACTCTCACTACATCTAATATAACCAACATTGGTTCAATGTATCTTATTCATTGTATCTACCTGATATACACCGCTTTATATACAGGGCTTCATAGTACGTTAACGTTTTGAATACTTTAGGGCCGTATCCTGAAAGCCCGGTTTACTGAACTAATGTTTAACTCTAATCCTTCGATTAAGCAGCTTTATGTTTAAAATGGTATCAAGAAAAACGTGTTAGCATAATGTTAACTCAACTGTTGTATCAACTGTAGGAGAGACTGGAGCACATTGATACATTAACTTGGAAATCTGCCAAATTGAAGAAAAAAACTTCAACGACTCATATTGATACATCATCCATCGAGGTAGATTAGACCAAGATATGTTTTTTTAGAAACGCCTGACAATTTATTTTGAATAAAACATATTGCAAAAAACGCCTCATTGTGCCCCGAGTATATCTGTATAAATTCACTTGTGTCAATGATGTTTGGGGCATTCACTGATCAATCACTGAACGAGCATGGGGTAAAATGAGACATTTCAGTGCATTATAATGGGGTACAGTTAACAATAGCAATTAACATATAACTGAACTCGAATTTTTATATAACACTTGAGACGTATTTCAAGCAAATCATGATCCCATATCAGGTATAAAGTGGTAGCACTGATTTTATTCACTTAGTGATATTTATTTAATTATATAATATAATAATTATTATTATTTAGTTAATTATTTATATATATTTTGTACCTCTCTTTTGCTATAGATATGTATTCTTTTAAATTATATTACGGGTCACAACTTCCAGCGAGAAGACTAAGGACCAGGCTTGTGTTGTACACAGCGATAAATATGAATAATGAAATAATATTAACAGGTATAATATCAAGCCATTTTTCTATAACCTAGCTTGTAGGCTTATATTATTAAAGACATTAATAAACGTGTACATGTATCTCTGTTTGAGATATCATTTAATAATTGACTAGGCAAAATATTAAGAGGTGCTGGGTAAAAAAACCCCGAATTTACATTTTCAGTCATGTAAACGTATAACTGAAACAACTGTGGACATAGGGCCTAAGTATCATAATTCAGAGAAAAAGCTGCCATTTTGTAAGCTTTGAGCGACGCCGCGGTCTTAAAACGATGCTTAGACCACCCTCTGAGCAGTTTTAAATTATAGGTTTTAAACCTGTGTGTTAAGGACCGTGTTAAGCATAAACTTGCTTTCTGGATACCGTTTCGTGCTAAACCAGTGGTTAGACAAGAAGTTTAGTTAAACCGGCGTTAAACCAGCTTTCGGGATACGGCCCTACTGTTTATATTTTCGCGCTGCTATCCAGGGCCATATAGAAATGCACCTAGTTTATGACAAATAGACTTAGCAATGGATATAGCAAATGCAATGGATATAGCAACCGATGACTCAGATCACTTTAGTTCTCGGGCACCCACTTCTTTATGAACGAGTTAATTCGATAGCCGCATTGAAAGTGTTAATAAGCACATGGGCGTGATTGCGCAGCAGTTAGCGGATCATCTGGCTTTCAACAGTACTTCATATCATCTCTGTTATCAAGTGGTTATATATAATTATACAGAACACGTCACTTTGTAATCACCGATAATTACTGCACGTACTGTTTGTGGTTAACAGATTGTTAACCACAGGAATTAAATCCAGAAAACACACCCCGTTTGTATACACATAGTCCTGAGTCCCTACCCAACAAACACAAACCATTGACTCAACATTGGGTTAATGTTGGGCCAGCGTCGGAGACGATGGCCCAACATTAACATAATGCTGTGTCCATGGTTTGTGATTGCTGTGATTAGTGACAATCTATATCTAGGACACTTCAGCAATGACTCATTAGGCTCGGCTTTCGTTTTCGTTTTGTTTAGACCTGTGCATAATATAATATTAGAAGAAAAGTATATGTTCAGTTTTTCCTACTTATTTTCGGCATTAGGATTTAGCCAATAAGCTACTGGTGTGTGGTATATGCAATAGGGATAATTGGAAAAGGGGCCCTATTTTTCAAGTGGGCCACATGCCTCCCACCTGCTTGATCCGGCCTATAGATGACAGTTATAAGGGCTTTTTCAAATGATATTCGATTAGAGGCTGAGGCCTAATTGCGTTGCCGACGGACCTTGTCACAAATTGTTGAGAAAATTGTAAAATTGCCTGTGGTATCTGACTTAAAAAAAATTAGTGTAATTTAGTGTAAATTTAGTGTAATTTATCAGTATAGATCCGAGTTGAAGTGTTCAAAACGAAGCAATAATAAACAGCCACTAATATTGATAATTGTCCACCAATAGCCTATAATTAAATAATATTTATTAGATGCGAGTGTTTTTTTCTCTCACTTATCGCCCGCTTGGTTTCAAAAGAAACTTTTTGGTCATGTGCACAGCGGACGTGTGGCTTGCTCATAAATAACTGTTTTTTTGGTAACCACGCTGATAGAGAAGGAGACGTGGCGCAATGGCTAGAGCGCCTGACTGCCTCGCCAGTCATGCATGCGTCCAGGTTTCGAGCCCCGCTGTTCCCGTGTGGGGTTTTCAGAGAAACATCAGTGTTTCTCCCTTCTCACTGTGAGTCGGCAATCACGTTAATGGCGGTCTCGTCGAGTTAAGGTTGAGACCAGTGTATCGACGTTAATTTCGCGCAGGGCCCACAACCTCGATGATACTGGTACTCTGAAGCGTCACCTGGTGAATAACTGAGAATAACTTCAAAAATATAGTTAATTGAAGAAAAAACTTCAACGACTCATATTGATACATCATCCATCGAGGTAGATTAGACCAAGATATGTTTTTTTAGAAACGCCTGACAATTTATTTTGAATAAAACATATTGCAAAAAACGCCTCATTGTGCCCCGAGTATATCTGTATAAATTCACTTGTGTCAACGATGTTTGTGGCATTCACTGATCAATCACTGAACGAGCATGTGGTAAAATGAGACATTTCAGTGCATTATAATGGGGTACAGTTAACAATAGCAATTAACATATAACTGAACCCGAATTTTTATATAACACTTGAGACGTATTTCAAGCAAATCATGATCCCATATCAGGTATAAAGTGGTAGCACTGTTTTTATTTACTTAAGTGATATTTAGTTAATTATATAATTTGTTAATTATTATTATTTAGTTAATTATTTATATATAGTTAATTATTTATATATATTTTGTACCTCTCTTTTTCTAATGATATGTATTCTTTTAAATTATATTACGGGTCACAACTTCCAGCGAGAAGACTAAGAACCAGGCTTGTGTTGTACACAGCGATAAATATGAATAATGAATTAATATTAACAGGTATAATATCAAGCCATTTTTCTATAACCTAGCTTGTTAGTCTATTTGCCAAATAGACCATATGCATAGCCAACCCAGAAATGTTGAGTACCCTAAGGTTTTTTCGTGAAAATGTGATCTATGGGGTCTTTAGACTCTAAAACCGTCGAATGCCTAAGTAGGCGAATAGTTTTAGGTTTTGAAGGGGAAAAAAATATGCCCAAGCTGAATTTTTCAGGAAACCTTCCAAATGCCATTAGAAACAACTAAAACTCCCCGTGATTCCCGCTGGAGCCTTTTCCAATATTCAAGATGGCGTCCAAGATGGCCGCCAAAATGTTAACTCAGCTATATAGACGGGTTGATATACCACCTCACCCCCAAAAAAATATGACAAAAGTTTTATAACAGTTTTCTATTCTACTGGATATATAATGAATTACAGTCACACAAAAGCTGACCCCTAAAAATGGATGAAAACTCCAAGATGGCCGCCAGCGGCCGTGAAAATCGGTAAAACCACCCTAAATTGCCTAAAATTGCACAATTAAACAATGATTCTTGTTTTTATTCCATGTTTTTAGGAGTTGGGGAACTCATTGGATGCAATAACATTTAGCCAGTGTCAAAAGTCCTAGAATGGCGGTGGGGCTTAGAGGGGGGGGGGGGTTATGGAGGGGAGGTATGGCAAAATCCAAGATCATGGCCAAGGTAAAATATGATTTTTCAACAAATAAAGGCAGGAACAAGTGTAATACTTTTTTTCCGTCTAATTTTGATTGAAAAATCCATTTCTTATATTATTTTTATGATTCAAGGTCATCTTCAATGTCAAAGGTTTCAATCTAAAGATCAAATAATCAAAAATATGATTTTTACCAAATAAAGTTAAGAAATTGTGTAATACCCCATTTTCATGGAATTGTGACTGGTAAGTCTTTTTATGGTATTATGTTTGTGATCCAAGGTGACCTTTAAGGTCGAAGGGTTATTTTTAATGCCAAATTCCTGAAAATAATATTTTAAACAAATACAAACATCAAAAAAACATCATATGTAATACCTCGTTTTGAGGTGATTTTACTGGATAATCTACTTATGTTATTATTTCGGTAATGCTAGGACTTCTTAGACATTAAAAGGTAAATTCCAAGGTCAAAATGTCTAAAAAAAATTTAAGATCAAAGGTCTTTAATGTCAAAACGTCAATTTAAGGTCAAGTAATAGCAAGCGTAATACCTATTTTTTGTGTAAAAAGAGGTAACCGACTTAATCTAACTTACTGGAAGATCCATTTCTGATAATATTTTAGTGATCGATTCAATTTCATCTTCAAAGTCGAAATGTCAATTTTAAGGTCAAATGAGCGAAAAGATGATTCTAACAAATTAAAATAACACAATGTAATACCTTATTTCAATTTAATTTTGAGTAGAAAATCCTTTTATGGTAGTAGTACTATCGAATGTCTCATTCCAAAAAAAACATTTTACACAAATAAAAATGGAAACAAGTGTAATCCATATCTTTGATGAGGGTTTAACTGCATTTATTGTAGTACAATTTTGATAATTAAATGTCATATTTCGAATCCTGTGTCTAGAGGCCTATGCCATCTCATTCCTCTCGCCATCCTCAGGAGGTTCTCCTGGCCCAGTTTAGCCTGTATGTGCACAAAGGTGGGCTAAAACCCCATTCATTTCACTTGATTTTTCCTAATTATTGACATTTATAAGGTTATTTAGCTATGTTTGACTGAATAAAGTGTTCTTTAACGCCTCCCCACCGTTTTTTATCGTTTTTCCTTTGCTCTTTAACGCCATCAGATGCTCTCTAACTCCTGCCTATCGCCCATCAGCACATTCCAATCCATTCAACTCCATTTAACTCCTCTCTGTCACCCTTTAACACTGACTTATCCCCTTTTGTTTCCCCTCCATCGCATTTTAGACAATAGCATTTCCATATTTACACCTTTCTGTCGCCTATTAATGCCTCGTTGTCGCGCTTTAGCACTGCCTCGTCGTTCTTTAACGCCTCCCCATTGCCCTTTAACTTTCTCCCTGTCTCCCTTTATTGTTTCTTGATCACCCTTTAATGCCTCTGTGATGCCCTTTGACGCTTTTTCGTTGCCCTTTAATGCCTTTTTGTTGCCTTTTAACGCCTCCCAGCACACTTGAACGCATCTTACTTTCCCTTTTATGCCTGCCCATTGCCTCTTAACGACTCTTCTGCGCACCTTAACGCCTTCTCGTCGTCCTTAAACGCCCAGCCATCACACTTTAACGCGTCCCCATTGCTCTTTAACGCTTTCCCATTGCCATTTAACGCTTGCTCGTCGCCCTGTACTGCCTTCCATACCACCTTTTAACACACCCAGTCGCACCTTAACGCCTCATTGTCGCCCTTCAACGCCTTTACATTGCCCTTCAATGCCTCTGCGTCGCCTTTTAGCGCCTCCCCATTGCCTCCTGCCCCTTCATTTGTAATGCCTTGTAATTTCTTGTAATTCCTTGCTCAAAATTACATTTTCACATTGTTAAGTTGATCTTTTCACCTTGAGCATGCTTAATCATTAAAAACCCAGAAGAATTATATTATGCAGTCAAAACCACACCGCTATGAGCTATTATGCATCTAATTTATTGCATAGGCCCCTATATGTTTTTCACCCTTCCTGGAAATTGAGAGGGGTGGGCACCGTGGGTGGTACACCAGGAGCATAGTATATAGGTTCCTTTTTATGTCAGGGGGAGGGGTTGAAAAACATAAACACATGTTTTTTTAGCTTGATAGAAGGACTTTACAAATTGAATGATGTAAACACAATGTGCATGTATTTCTTGAATTTCACTGCTTTTTTATGGTGTAATTCCCAGTAAATTATTGCGTGACGTCACGTTTTGGCACTAATGATCATGATCATGATCATGATCATGATCACAGTACAGACCATTGATGAGATGAATGATGTACAGATTATGATGTGAGTTTGGGGTGATAGGGCACGGTCAGTTATTGATATCGTTTTCCTTCACTTGCCCGATAACATAGGGGTTTCGGGCATGTCTGGGGGATTTACCCCATGCATGTCCATACATCCAGAGACTCTGGTCGGATAGTCCCCAGAGTGACAATATCTGAAGGTAACTATATTGCCGGTTGTTTAAGGCTACCACGGTCAACATCAGTGCCTGCACTGACATTGACACTTAAACAGTGGGTATACACTAATTAGTCATAGCAATTTCCTTCTTCTAGAGTCACTGGCGACTATCTTGGATCTGACACTTTTTCTGGTAGTCAGATTTTGAAAGACTTTCTCCTGCCATTAAATACATTTCATTGTTGACAAAAACCTCTGGAAAATATTTTTGGTATAATTTTTGGGGTGTTCGAGTGGATGTTTGCTTAAATCGACGACCTAGTATCTCTGCTTGTAATCAACATAATTTCACGATGTTTATATCAAAATGTTCTTTTTTACAAAATGATTACAATGAGACCGGTTTTGAGTCACGAAATAGTCACATATATCATTTATTTTCAATTTCTGATATGTTAATGATTGGAATAGTATTTAAAATGTCATACATATCAAAATCTTGGTATTTTGCTTATTAATATACCTTAAATTGCAAATAAATTATATGTGTGACTATTTAGTGACTCAGAGCCTGTTTCAATGGAATCCTTATGACATTAAATGCACATGTAGACATTTAAATCATCGAGTTATGTTGACTACAAGCCGAGATATAGCGGTCTCAACATTTTGGCAGCCATCTTGGACGCCATCTTGAATAATGAAAAAGGCTCCAGCGGGAATCACGGGGAGTTTTAGTATGTTGTTTCTAATGGTATTTGGAAGGTATCCTGAAAAATTCAGCTTGGGCATATTTTTTTCCCCTTCAGCCTGTTTACAGGTCTAATACTATTCGCCTAAAGTGCACACTTTGGGCATTTTTCCTAATTAGTATAAATCCAAAATGGTCGCCATATACACGGATGAGCTGTAATGTTTGTATCAATAGACACAGAAAAATGTGCAATACCTCACTTTGGGCTAATTTTAATGATATGAATTGATTTCCGAGGTCAGAATTATGAGTAGAGGCAAGAATTTATTAATTCTTGGTAGAGGTCAATTTGAAGGTCAAATCTCAATCTTTTGAAAAACTCACCTACGTTATATCTACAATTCATAGCTTCATTATTGTAATTGAAAAAAAAGATGTCAGGAAATTTTCTCTGATGGAGAAGGTTGTTATCAAGGTTTTGAAGTATAACATTTGTACAATGTCGGACGTTGTACAAATGTGTTTTTTCAGATCCGACATGTCCAAGCGCTGTTTCTCTGCGCCTTCCTGTAAAGGTGGTGGTGGTGGCTGGCGTGTGTGTCATCTTGTTGGAATCCAGACAATCATCAAGAGAAGCAAAGATAGAAACCATTACAATTAATTTAAAATTAGATAAATTAGTGGAGGTCGAGGGAGATGGCGCTACTATAGATTGTCATAAGTCATGTGTTTCCTCATATGTTTCTGTGACAAGACAATCAAGCCGGAGTAAGAAAAAAGATCCTCCTCCGCCTCCTATACTCATACAGTGTTGAAATCCCAAGTGACGTCCACGTTTATATTGAAAAGACCCCATTGTTTTCTGTGTGGTGAGGAGTGCAAAGGACTCGACCCAAAACATAAAGATGTGAGACAAACCGACCAAAGAAGGAGAGCACTTCTTTAAGGACACATTGTCTGATATATGTTATCAACGTCAAGATGAGTGGGGTAGAGAGGTTGCTTTGCGACTTGCGGATGTCAGATGTGACCTACCCGCAAATGAGGGTATGTATCATGTTATAACCTATTTCGCAAAATACCCATGGACACGAGCCAGGCAAAGAGTTGTAGACCTAGCATTGAATCACTGCAGGATGTTGTCGACATTATGAAAGCAGACATGTGTTTGACTTGGACAGTTGCTGAGCTGTACAGCATATATGTAGAGTAGTTGTCCAGAAAACAGATGCTAGTCAACTTGTGTGCTTACTTTGGTGATGAAGTGGTTTTCTTATCCGTGGAAGGTTGTGATACCATAGTTGGATTCAGAACGTTTGTGACTAAATCTTTGTAGATGGTGAAAGTGTCAGGTTCTGACGAAAATGATGATGTGGCGAAGGTCGTTGGGAGAGTTAAAGCAGAGGTGCGGAGGGGATATGACTTAAGTGACTTTACATGTTCCAAGACTGTAGCTGATACTAGTGAAACCCTGTTAAGGCTAGTGTCCGCCCTGGTGTCAGATGGAAACGCCACAAAACCCTCACTTACCATCTCTCAGACTATTCAACAACACATTAGTGGTGCAAGAAACCAGGCAACCATCGGTCTTGATATTAAGCTGCATCACAAGCATGGAAGCTCAGATGTTATCATTGCCTTGTCAGCTCCTATTGTGAGGTTCTTCGTTTTTGAAAATCAGCTGCCTCATATCATGCATATGTTTCGAAGAACACTGATATAATTATATGACAAGAAGCTGGGCCTCACAGTGGAACTTGGACCAATCTTTGGCTGGAGGGACAACATCGAAGTAATGGTCTTCAGTCCCAGCGGATTGTAGGGAACACTGGCCCTCAAAAATTGGACCAGCCGAATCTCAAACAAACAGTGTCTCCTCTTTCGGATGTGGCTCACCTTGCGAATGGTTTTGCAAAGGCCAAAAACAGAGATGTTGCTTAGCTAAAACAGCTCACGTCTGACTTAAAACCACTTGATTGGGGAGGATATAATGCCCGAGAGGACCATAAGGAAGCTATTCTTGCAAATCCAAAGACCCTATTCCTGTTTGATCCATTGTGGAATATCACACCACCACATCCAGATACAATACAGACCACTATGGCGTACATGGATAGAGCCATGCAGAGTTTTGGGATGGAGTGCACAATTCTGACCTTTGACTTGCAGCTATACATTGTAGGATGTCTCGTGAAATGGAGTCACCAAGAGCGATGGAAACGCACAATTCTAAGACCAGGGATGATTCACGCATTACAGTCATTTCTTGCATGTATTGGTTTTGTTATGAAGGCCAGTGGTCTCGATGTACTTCTTTGGGAGCGTTTGGTGGACTCACAGGGATTTTAAATAGAAAGTCATGGCCAAACGCTCTAAGAGTCTACCAAACAATCGTCGCAGCTCTAATGAGTAACATTTAAAGTTAAACCAACTACTGAAACGATCATGACATATCTCGGGAGTGTAAGATCACATCCAACCGGAAGCTTGTGGGTTGACTGCCTAATCAAGCCTACAATGATTGCCCATAGTTTTGTGCAGTCATGGCATGAGGGTGACTTTCTCTTGTAGCAGCACTATCTGAAAGAGATGCTGCCATACTTCTTCGCCTCAGGGCATCACAACTATGCGAGATATGTAACATGGCACCTGCGTGAGATGACAAATCTTCCACACAGTGCCAAGAAGTAATATATCTGCTTGATGGAGCACACATATGTCGTCATGCAGATGGAAGAGCAACAGTTTGTTACTTGACGGCCTCAGAGCTCACTTACATGTGCTGCTCTGGAAGGCTGCTGACTAGGACAAACAATCAGCTGCTGCTAGTGACATCACCAACTTGGTTGGGAAATCACTCAAGATGGTACGGTCATGCCAAGCATCTCTGACCAGCAAGTAGCCCCGGCACAGTTGCCAGATATTGTGAGCTCTGGATGTAGCCTGCCAAAAATGAACTGCAGCTGTAGAGTGGCTGGTTTGTCGTGTACAGACCACTGTACGTGTGCAGGTGGCAGGTGTAAATCCAATGACCATTCGACATGATAATGATTACGAAGACGATAACGACTATACAGATTGTGAGGAAGAAAAAGAACAATTATAGATTATGTATCAAGCCTCACACAACCTATCAGCACAAGTTGTAATATAGATGTAGATATGAGGTGTCATGTGGCTATAGTATCTACAAGTTTTAGAATATCAGTCAATAAACAATAGCTGTACAATTAATATAGATGTGTAATATCTGAGTAGTTTGTCATTAATGTTTTGACGATTTGTAAAAACATGGTTACATCTTGAATTTTGCTTCATCCCTTTTTGTTTGTGCACGAGTTGGGATATAAACGTACATGTCGGGTGTCATGTACATGAAGCTAGTATCTACAGGTTGTAGTACGTCAGTGACTATACTAGAGCTGTGCAATTAACAGAGATGTGTATTATCTGGGTAGTTTGTCTTTTATTTCTGAAGATGTTTAAAAGTATATTTAGATGTAGATGTGAGGTGTCATGTAAGATTAGTCAATAAACAATAGTACATTAATTTACATGAAACTAATATCTAACGTAGTGTGCCCTATTTCGGTCATAGCCCTAATTCGGTCATAGTAACTTTGGGACCCCCTTACCACGTGCTTAGCGCCTTTAGCAGACAGAGGAACAACGAAACGAAAACAAAGACCTTATTACAACATTATGCCGGCATTTCTAGCTTTTTATTTACATTTTATTTAATAAAAATAGCTATTTGAAAATGGGGCGTACCAAATCCTATACCTAGCATATGTACTACATAAAAATATTGTACCCTTGCACGCCTTAGAAAAATACTTTGTGATCGATATTATACCTCAATATGAACGTAACTAGTTCTCAACAGATCGCCAGAAGGCATACTAGCACCGTGAAGCCGGGAGAAGTCGTTTTATTCATTTAAAACGCTGTTGAAAAATATGACTGAATTGGGACCCGATAAAAGCATGTTTTGACCGAATTGGGTCACCATAAATACTTAAAGGTCCCTTAGTCGGTCACAGAGGCCTAATTCAGTCATAGGGTGTCCTAATTCAGTCACACCATATAAACAAATAAATCAAGTAGGCCTACACAATTACTTCTATAGATATATATCTATCTTCACCCGTGTGACGTCGGAATTTATGGGAAGATGAAAGTCGCAATTTCAAAGAATATACGCCAAATTGGGATGCTACTGGGAGACAAGTAGGTCAGCAAAACTAGAATTCCCGCTGTGTTTCGGGGGTTTTAGGCCACCTTTGTGCACATATAGGCTAAACTGGATCAGAACCTCCTGAGGATGGTGAGATGAATGAGATGACACTGCCCTCAAGACACAGGATTCGAAAGGCCTGAGGCCGAGCACGCTACCTGTCGGTCACGGAGGCTCCCCACAATATTGAATCTTTACGAGTGCGCGAGGAAGAAACGTTTTGTTTCTTTGAAACTTATAGGCCAGAATTGGGCTCGAACCTGCGATCTACGATTTTCCAAGCAGGCAGCTTCAACTACTGCACCAGGGCCCCCGCATCTGTCGTAAAGGAGTCATTCAGAAAGTTCAATCTGAATGCATTTGATCAGCAACTAATACATACTCAAGCTCCACAAACATCAGCCTCCAACCAGTTACACGAACTCTGTAGCCTACTTGAGTATCAGTTTAACTAAGGAGGTTAAAAGACCTCATTGGTTTAACAGACAGCGGACTGAATGACATGCAATCGGTGTTTTTTTTTTTATTTCATAAGCCTACTTATGTGGTATCCCCGTCTGTCATCCCTGATTGTTCAGTAGTTGTAACTGTGGGGGAATATTAATTCTGTGTAGACGTTGTCCGCCAATTGTGGCACTTCAAGCTGTGCAAAGGCCTTACCAAAAAATTGAAAATTTTCTAATCATAATCTGATAATGACCACGTGAGTATGTGTATTGTGATACATTTTCAGTATGATAAACATTTCAGATGAGTAGCTTAACTAAGATGGCGGTAAATTTTAAAATGGCCCGAATTTAAGCTAAATTACATGTATGTTTATATCCTTGAACAGTTTATCATACAAATCTAATCTATATATATCATTAATGGTGTATTAGAAACAGGATACCACTATGTTAATACTCAATGCCGTTTACAACTATCATAGCTGACTTCGAAATCAGTAAATCTTGTTGACTCTGTTCATTTACTAAAAAAGCTGTCGATCACAATATATTCGATCCCAGCTGACAAGTATCACGTCCCCCATATTGTTTTTTTCTAGCCCGCTGATTGATACATTGTTTGATGATGGGTCTAATCAGGGCAAATCAATTAAGACAATGCAAATTTAAATGGCTATCGCCTATCCTCTGGATCAAGGCCTAAATTCTTGTGCAAAATATGAATTTGATCCATCAATGACAAGGGGGTCTGTATAACCATAAAAAACACAAATACATGTTTGGTTATTGTGGTGTAACAGATGACAAGATACACTTTGGTGTTCCAGGGGGTTCCATGACCGAGACCTGGCGTGTTCGCCTCAGATCGTCAGGGTACAAATTCCAAACCCTGTGCCTGTAGGCAGTGTCATCTGATTCATCTCACCATCCTGTTCAACCTGTAGGCCCCTATGTGCACAGATAGTTTTAAACATATAATATTACAATGAAACAGCGCTCTGGAAAAATAATATTTCAGAGGGGTATGCTCCCAGACCCTCCTAGCAGGGCGCTTGCTGGCGGCGAGCGTAGGTTCTGAGCTGAAAACATAAATCACCCTCATTTCAATTAATTTAACTTGGCATCTCTGGGATAATCATGTTGAGCTCCGCATTAGAATGGTTCACGAAGTATTGATGTATATCAGCCTTCACCTGGATGAAAAGTTATTGGGCTGTGGAATAACAAAAACAATTCTCACCAGGGTTTGGGCCAGGGACACAACTTAATTCTGCAGAGATTCAACAGCAATACGAGAAATAAGTATAGTCCAATCAAATGATTAGGTCTACTGTGGTATGGCAAATACATGCATTATCATTTGTGTCTAATTCTACTAAAGAAAACAAACTCAAATTTTGCTTTTAGTTGTACCCCAGCTCCCTCTATCTCTGTAATTGGCCTGTTGCTTTTCTGGGCACATATGTGTGGCGCTGTTCGTACACAGTGGACTACTCCTTTAAGTTTGTTTTCCAGTAGAAGAACATGATGGGCCTCGAAAATTATAATAATTATTATTCTTAAGCAAGCGAAATATGGATTCAATGCCAGTCCTGCTTACTTTGAACACGACAGCATTGTAGGCCTACAGTAGTTGTAATTTCAGGGGGCTACCATTCAATTAGCAGGGGGGGGGGGAGCTGGAATTTTTTTTGTAATATATATTTTCAGGCTAAATGTTCGTGAAATAAATAATTGTCTGAAGGACATATTGTAAATAAATATTTAACTCTAAACTAAATTTAAAATAAATAATTATATAAACTCCTGAGCAACATCTTAATGACCATTAATGCAATTTTGATTGACTGACCCTTAAATGTGTGCAGCAGAGCGCACCTCAAAATCAATACTCGCCTCAAAATCAAAATAAGTATAATTTGGCATCTAAATTTGTAGACAGATAAGTTTTAAGGAAGTTAAATAAATATACATGTGTCTCCACACACAAATGGAAAGAAATATTTTGCTTCAGACAGAGTGTGAAAGTCTGAAAGATTGAAAGTTGAAAGTGAAATAAATAAATTTGTCCGAATAAAAAACCTCCATCCGCTCCCCCCCTTCCCTAGGAATTATAAGTGGTTCCTTTATCGTGTGTATTTGTGATACAATAATATTATAGTCAATAATGAAGTTAAAATATGTACACTGACCGAATTGAGACACCATGACCACTTTAGGTCGCCAACTATGACTTATTTTGGACACCAGGTCCCTATTCAGTCACAACAGATTTATTTTTTACAAACGTTCACAATTTTTGTTTTTTATACGATTTTCTCTCATTTTCAAGAGAACTGCTGATACAATGATGAAAAATTTCAATTTAAACAATTTTGTGGTAGTAGCTAATGCACTGTGAATTAGGGATATTTGAAATTGTGAAAAGTATGACTGAATAAGGGCACCTTACGTTACAGGTTGTAGTACGTCAGTGACTATACTAGAGCTGTACAATTATAGTACAAGAGGAATGGACCCATTTTTGGAGTTGAGTTGACACTTAAATTCCTAGAGATAAAAAATATATCACGGGAAAGGTTTAAGTCTCTAGTTTATGGTGGCGAATATCGTTTTTGCCGTACGTGGTCGATATTTTTTTCAAACGAACGTTAGTGACGTCATGTCGCTATGGCAATGCCGTCATTTTATGAACCAAATTGGCCAGACAAACCACGAAATAGGGGTCATGTCTAAGTCACTGCTCAGTATTAGTATGATGCGGTGTCGATTCTTAATGTGTCAGCACATACTACGCACACCTGGTAATATTCATTATGTCGTAAATTCACATTTAATGACCATAAAATTGCATAAGTCTTTGATACAAGTGAATATATTGTTTTAGAAAAAAAGGCACGCGAAATATTGTAGAGAATAAAGTTGTGTGTTATATCTTTAATTCTGATTACGGAAACCCTTATAATATATCATTGGAAAGGTATTAATCTTTACTACATTTGCGTGAGCTAGCCTCAAAATAGACATACTTATGGTGAATACAGCGCTCTTTTATGACGTCATAGTTTTTCGTATTTATGAAGCTTACCTTTGATTTATCCATCATTTATCACTAGGTGGATTTTCACGACTCGCTGAGCATACCCCAGCATACACAACACGTTGACCCAATGTTGCCCTTATGTTGGAGCAGCGACAAAGACGGTGGGTCAATGTTAATGTAACATTGGCTCAACGTCTCCTGTTTGCTGAGTCTGTCACCCATGCTCTCTGTTCAATGTCCCCAGTATAACAAAAAATGCCTTATTAGGGCGAAATATGCTCTGGAATGCATTATGTAAGTCTTAATTAAATTTAACAATTTCTCGAAGAGCATGCCTCCGACCCCTCTAGACAGTAATACAAGGAGGCTGACTGAGTCAGATATATGATAGGCGCCTCCTGTCAGTCAAATCTTGGATCCGTCAATTAGTTCAATTGGCTTTCATATAATACATTACCTCATTACTTGTGTATCTATAAGTAATAGATAGAACGGCTGTTATACTCACTCTTGTTTCGCTGTTCTGGGGGGGGGGGGGGGGGGCTATGTGATAATCTTGTTATTTGAAATTTGCTGACAAGGATCTTGTTGACAAAATGGAACCATTGGATTCTGTTATAAATTAAACCAGAACAAATCAAACTTGAGCAAAGAAATGGTTAATTTACGTAACCGAATATACTAAAAAGCTGTTTTTCAGGAATTAGAGCGGGGCTTCTACCCATACGAATGCTGAAACATCCTTTAAATCCACCTTGTGTCTGTTTTTAATTCAAGATGGCCGTCATCACGGTAACGCTATTTTTCGAAAAACCAAGGGTACACTCCATGCACTTCATCACTTTTACAATTTGAAAATAATTTATTGTGTGTTTACCCAGGATTTGAGGTCGAGAAGGAATAATATCAGTTCTTGCCTTAATATATATCCAAGATCAACTACACGCTCTAACAAAGTTATTCTGTCACGTGTGATGTCTCTCAAAAAAAGTAATACTACACATGGGTGGTAGGGGTGGAGACCATGTGTTGCTTGTTATGCGGTCACCATTCTAGGTTATTTTTTTTTCAAATTATCAGTTTGAGTGGATTCGTTCAGTAGTACCACGAGTACTATTAAATTCAGAAGCCGTACGGTATTTCTAATAGTATTAATGTCTAATTATTCCCTTAGAACATTATATCACACATATTGAAATAATCCTACCAATTTATTGTGAGGCAGTAGAAGTCCCTGACCAGAATATTGTTATTTACTGGTAAAAATGATTTATCATGGTTATTGTGACAGACATATAACATGGCGTTAAAGGTCGCTAGGCATCAACATTCCAATTATAGGGTGGGCGGAGGTCCTAGGGTAGTGGTTAGTACCGCTGCCTTTCATGCCAGAGTTCGGGGTTCGGTTCCCGGTCTCAGCGGTTTGAAAAAAAACAATGTTTCTTTCCCATCCACGTGTGAAAGTCAGTATTGTGGGGAGCCTCCGTGACAGAGAGGTAGCGTGCTCGCCCTCAGACCGCCAGGGCTCGAATTTCGAATCCTGTGTCTGGAGGACAGTGTCATCTCGATCATCTCACCATCCTCAGGAGGTTCTCCTGGCCCAGTTTAGCCTATATGTGCACAAAGGTGGCCTAAAGCCCGATTCATTTCATTTCATTTCCGAATGCAGGGTTTGACGAATTTAACCTGTTGTTAGCGCAGCCTGACCCGTCAGATTTTAAAGTGATGAGTCACATAATACCATGTCCTAGCGATATACGCCATATTCTGAAAAAAATGTCATTTTCTGCCGTATCCCGACATTGCTCTACACATCCTGATCTTAACATAGTCATAGTGCCATGCAGCTTGATATAATAATGACGATGAACTGTTAATTATATCTCGATTTTATAGTGCATATTCGGACATTATTGTGCCATATCCAGACATTAAGATGACATTTAATGATGCCAAACATGCATATCCTAGCATATCCATGCATATTATATTGCAAACATCATGACATTATATTGTCATATCATGAAAAAAAGTACTTACCCTGATAAAAAATGTCGTTCCCTGACTATACACTGCCCCACATCCTGACATAAAAATGTAATTTCTTAACAACAAAATGCCACATGGTGACGCCATACTGTAATGTCCTTATATTACAATGCTATATTGGCACATTAATATGCCAGATCTTGATATTATAATGCCACATCCTTCTATTATGAGGCCATATTGTGTCATTAAGCTGCCCTATATGCTACTGATATTATAATGCTGTATACTGACATTAATATGCCACATAATGAAAATAGAATGTCATAGCTTGGTATAAACATGATATCGAAAATGGTATGATCTAATGATATAAGACTATATTGTGACATTAAAGTGGCATATCCTGATATTACAATGCCATATCCTGACTATATAGAGCAATCTCCTGCAATATTATTGCCATTGCGAGACATTAAATGGCTATAACCTGATAATATAATTCCAAATATTGACTTTATAATATCATAGCCTGACAGTCAAATGTGATATCCTGACATTAAAATTTCATTTACTTATATTAGAATGTCGTCTCCCGACCATACACTGCCATATAATTTTATATGATGATATTGTAATGCCACATCCTGACATAAAAGCTCCTCTAACCCTTGAATACATTTCGAGTCATAAATTTGCTTTAAAAAACTTTTGAAAAATAGTCGTCTGCGCAGTAAGGCTTATTTTATATGTTTCAGTCCAGTTTAAAAAAACTGATAAATTTAGATCTAAATAGCAGTGGCGTAAACAGAAGTGGGTTCTATGTTAATATGGCATCCACAATTTCTAGGGGGTACGGTCGACGTGAACAACTCCCCCCCCCCCACCCACAGTAACTCCACTACATACTCGTTACCTCGTTAGCTTGAGATGATTGGTCAGGTTTTTTTTGCCAGTTACAGTTATTATATGGTCCGCGGGCACGAGATTTCACCTACGTGGCATGTCATCTATACAATTTGAAGGCGGCGGTAATATTTATTAGTAAAAGTAAATCACATTAGAAATAGATCATGTATTTGAATCTGTAAGAAATAATAACCGGCGTGTTTTTCTTCTGTGGAAATTGCATTTAAAATTAATATTAAATATTCATCTGTTTATTCAGCTCATACGAAAATTCTATTTTATCATATCATTAAAAATATTAATATTGAGTAAGATTTTCCTAGCACTCGCTGCACGATGGTAATTGACTTTATTTTATCATTCTTTATGTCAGAATTTGTACGTAGGTATATAGGCCTATGTTCACATCCTGGTTAGACCATTCTACGGATATCTGGTCCAACATTAAACCAACATTAAACCAACATTAAGCCAGTATAGTTATGTTTGCTGGAAGTCGTTCATTTCCACTCAACTCATACCTTTGCACACGTCACACACCTAACATGGCAGAGACAGAAGCAGACAAAATAATGGGTTTGTTTTTCTAGAGGTTGGCAGCCATACATATATTTTTGGCTACCTCTACAGTTAAGACTAATAAATTATGTCATTATACCTGAAGATTTTTTATGTGATAAAATATACAGACAGATTTTATATATTTTTTCATTTTTATGGAATTTTGAAAATGTTTCATTCCGTTGCAAATATATTTAATATTGAAATAAATAGTCATCTATTTATCATATTTGTTGAGCTCATACAGAGCTCATTGTTTAAAGTCGATCCCCGCACTGAAAGAGTAAAATATTTATAATGACCGTTTATATTTCTGTCAAAATCTATTCTATCGATTCAAGGCGAAGTTGAAATGTTTTCCAAAACACGTCAACTGACTTTAATCAAATGTGCAGGTAGCTGTTAAAGACCAGAACGTTACACGTTACACGTTACACGTTACATATTTAGCCCATTTACACAGTTTGCAATAAGTCGCAGTGGATTAATGTTGGGGCAGCATTGCAAATGTGTTTCAATGTGAAATAATCGAGCGTTAAGGTTTCACCACACAAATTCATTCTCGCATAGTTCCTTTTTTAAAATTTGTGACTCTTTGCAGCAGCCTCGGTGATACATATTACAGATATATCATTTTGCTACCAATTAGAATCGATTCTGTGATGATTTGCTGTAGCAAATGCATCGAAATAAGCAAAGATATGGTAACAGGAAGTCCTTGCGCTACCATTAACTAGGCTCTTCTCAAAACCACACTCATTTTTTTTGCTAGGTCACTCAGGGGAGAGTGGGCAAGAGGTTATTATGGGCCCAAATAAAAAATACGTCAGTTTCACATGCCTTTTCTATGTTTTACATTGAAAGAAAACAGACTGATGGTTAAAATAATATATAGGGTTATTTACATTTCTCCACTTTAAGTGCAAAACACACCAACGCGAACGTTAGCGCGATTAGGCACGTGACGAGTGACGCAACGACTGACGCGAAAATTACATGACTGTCCACACACCAACGCGACGAGCAACGCGACATGTGAGGCGCGACAACCGGCGAGCGGGGGCCATATAGGGTAGTGGTTAGCACAGCTGCCTTTCACGCTAGAGTTTGGGGTTCGGTTCCCGGTCTCGGGGGTTTGAAAGAAACAAAAATGTTTCTCCCCATCCACGTGTAAAACTCAGTTTTGTGGGGAGCCTTCGTGACCGTGAGGTAGCGTGCTCGGCCTCAGACCGCCAGGGCTCGAATTTCGAATCCTGTGTCTGGAGGACAGTGTCATCTCATTCATCTCACCATCCTCAGGAGGTTCTCCTGGCCCAGTTTAGCCTATATGTGCACAAAGGTGGCCTAAAGCCCGATTCATTCCATTTCATTTGCGACAACCGGCGTGACGAAAATGTAACAGTTTTGAAAATGGTCGCGATGCCTATCGCGCTCGCGTACGTCGTCGCGCTGGTACGTTTTGGCAATGATCAAATAATGTGTTTGAAAAACTGACGCGACGTCATTTAAAGCTGACAATCACGTCACCAGTTCCAGCTATATAGAAATGATTGTATGTATGTGTAATACAGTAAATGATGGGAAATTATCACATTATATAATGATGTAGCAGGTAATTTATAAGATAAAGGTTAGATGTAATACAGTAAAATACTGTGACGTTTATCAGAAATATTTATTTTCATTTTTTTCATTTTAGTGTTGATATATGTTTTAAGTATTGAAGTGCCAGAAGCGTTGTGCAGGCAACTGTTCTTGTTGTATTTGGGGATTTGTTTGTTCGGCTCTCTGTGTTTGCTATGGTACTTGCTCTCGCTTCACTCTGGGTGACTAAGAAATGAACTATGCATAATAAGAGAATGGAAAAACAAACAAAAATAATAAATACGTTTAAAATGACTCTGATTTTTCATTTTTTCATTTTTAAGTCATATTTGACCGTGAAAAGGACTTTTTTGGGTGACCTTGACTTTGTACAAAACAAATCCCTCCCGAACTGTTTCGTGACGCGAAAACACTACAAAACGAGGTATTATATGATTCTTTGTGACTTTTATTTGCAAAGTTTTAAATTCTCATTTCTTGATGGCGGCCATTTTGGCGGCAATTTTGAATTTATTAACCCGCAAATTTTTGAGGTTGAGACCAAAATTGTATTTAATTTGTCAAAACCTTGCTCTGTGCCAAATTTGAAACTTGTATCAATCTGGGATACATAAATTGAAAATGACTATATTATATCTTTTTTTGTTACATTTCTATGTCATATTCAGCCTTAAAAATGACTTTTTCGGGTGACCTTGACCTTGAATCGTAAAATATTCTCCCCCAAGAGATTCGTGAAAAAACGGGGTATCACATGATTCTTTGTGACTTTATTCGCAAAATTGTGACATTCTTATTTCTCGATAGTGGCCATTTTGGCGGCCATTTCGAATTTGCTCAACTGACGAGGTCTCGGACTGAATTTTTTGGGCTTGAGACCAGAATTGTATTTAATATGTTAAAACCTTGCTCTGTGCAAAATTTGGGACTTGTATCCATCTGAGGAACATCCGAGAGACTTGCCCACTGCACTAACTAATCCTGCTTGCACCAAGAGGCCTTGTTAATAGTATAATACATCCTGAAACTATTTTTGGTCACTGATTAAAGATCACGTTTTGACATCGTCTGCAAGTCTTAGATTTTGGCAAATATCTCTTTTCTATATCTATATCTATAGATGTATCTATATCTATATAACTAGGCCTACAATAAGTAACTACAAAAGAAAAAACTGTATAGCAGTATCTTGCCGGGTATTTATTGTGAAAATGTGTGGCTCTCTGACATGTTTGTGTTTCAGGTATTCTTTTTTCGATGAAAAACGGGGTGAATATGAATGCATTGCTGTGGCGCACCACCAAGATACTGCGCTATTACAAACCGGTCCCTGGGAAAAATGTAGGCCTATAACAAATCGGCGCAGTTACGTTTTAAAGCCTAGTTACCGGCTTCCATTCTTTCTGCGTAGATTTTTCTGTACATTTTTCTAACTTTTCATTTCTAGTCACCCCACCGTTCCCATTCATCCCATTCTATTGTTCAGTTGTTTGTTTTAAATGTACTTGCTTGTTCCTGTTCACCCCATGGTTGGGTTATGCCTAGCCGTCTATTACAACGGCCTATGCGAGCGCAACGAGCCGTAGGCCGATATAGCGCTAGGTTATGCCCACAAGGGACTGCGATAGACGATGTTGATGTTCCTATTTACCCCCTTTTGGGGATGACTCGAAACACACAGTTGTTTTTTTAATACCACCATAAAACACCCGATGTGTATGGGCATAAATGTCCCGCAAAATATTTGTAGGATATTAGTTAAAACTCCCCACAAAGACGTACCCCTGGAACATGAGTTTATTTAACAAAAATCATGATGTAATATTTCAAGTAGCTGACCCTCACAAGCAACCATTAGACGCGGCTTCATAAAACTTGGCACAGAGTTGCATAACCCTCAGGGCTTTAATGTGAAATAGATGTAAGATGTCATTTCAAGGTCAAATAAACTTCTTTTTTAATGTATGAAAATCGCATTGTTGATAACTTGCCGTCTACCGAGGATTCGCATTATTGCGAACTTGGACAAAGAAGGATTAAGCACAACTATATACATACACAGTCATATGCCAGTATCGTTCTATTTAACATGATTAACACCAATCTACTGTATAAGATGAGTAGTTGGACGAGCTAAACTAGAGTGCAAAGTCAGCAATTTGTTTTCTAAAATCCTATATCTGAATTATGCTTATAAATATACAAACGTTCCTAATACGATTACATTTAACATTTGACATTTAAACTGCGTGTGATAAAGGGATCCTAATGTGTAAAATGGCGGCCATTTGACGATGTTCCACCGAACTGATTTTTGGTATTTTCGTTTTGGGGGTTGTCAAGAAATAGGCCTATATTTTCGCGAAAAAAAATCAGCTTGGAGTACGCCCGTTCCCAACTCAATCCTCCAAAGTGGCTCTATACTCACCTGTTGTGGGACATCATGAAATTGATCGTACATTTCTATAGTGTATAGTATAGTTTTTTTAGTGTAAAATTAGCTTTCAAAAGCATCAGCTGAATAAAATATGGCATAATTATGAGGGTAAAACGTTCCATACGCATACATGAAAGACGTCCACTACGATGATTGTTTTTAGAACATTTATAGTCCATCTATTTGCCTAGGCCTATACATTATCCTCAATATATAAATAAACTGATAATTAAGCATAGGAGCGGTTCAAATATTTTGATATATCCATCGTGTTCATTACATGTAGACTTACCTTGTGTAAATGTTATCTGCAAACGTTAATTCTCCGGGGACGTTTAAATCACGCGACGGCTAAAATATTATTTATACATGTAGGAATAATCTGTTGTCTCAGAATCATTTATAATTAATTATTTCTACATCAAAATATACAAATTAATATACAAGGGATATACTTTATATACATAGTAGAACAGGAAATCAAGTGATGGCATGTGGACAAAACATGTATGTCATTTTTGTGTGACAACCTAGGCAGCTGATAAATGATCCACCTTTATAAATATCCAGTAGAAATTGGTGAAAAGTGACGTCACAACCATCACGACATGACGTCACAAATACACGTTTTATGAAAAACTCGACCACTTGCCGCAAAAACTGTTCACGCTTCGTAAAACTAGACGTTCATACTTTTGCAGCGATATAGTATTTGTCTCTAGGAATTTAAATGTCAACTAACTCCTGTAATAACGTCAATTTTCAGATTTCCTCCTCTACTATAATAGAGATGTGTAATATCTGGGTAATTTGTCATTTATTTTCTGAATATTT
Source organism: Flabesymbios commensalis (assembly GCA_964017125.1). Classification (NCBI taxonomy): domain Eukaryota; kingdom Metazoa; phylum Annelida; class Polychaeta; order Terebellida; family Flabelligeridae; genus Flabesymbios; species Flabesymbios commensalis. The sequence continues at coordinate 30,785,011 of OZ024908.1, forward strand.
TTAAAGGCATATTTACATATTGTCGTTATTACTTCATCAATTTTTGTTTGTGTATGGATAATAAAATGCAACAATTTAGTTGTCTTTTATATATGGCATTTTACTGATTCCGCACTTATTTTTAACGTATTTTGTTTTAAGTATTTTGTTTGTTCTCAAACTCAAATATTGTCTGTGGATTTGAATTCTGTGATAAAATTCAAGACAAATAGAGGTATTACATGCCTTTCTACGTTGATATCTTCAAAAGTTGTACCACAGCAATAGTGCACGGCGGCCATTTTGGATTTATGCTAATTACTCAAAATTCCCAATCCGTGCAATTAGGCATTCGGTGGTTTCTGAGTCTCTAGACCCTATATATCACATTTACATATTAAAACCTTAGGGTACTCGCAATTTCTGGGTTGTCCATTTGGCAAATAGACTATGTAGGCTTATATTATTAAAGACATTGATAAACGTGTACATGTATCTCTGTCTGAGATATCATTTAATAATTGACTAGGCAAAATATTAAGAGGTGCTGGGTAAAACAAACCCGAATTTACATTTTCAGTCATGTAAACGTATAACTGAAACAACTGTGGACATAGGGCCTAAGTATCATAATTCAGAGAAAAAGCTGCCATTTTGTAAACTTTGAGCGACGTCGCGGTCTTAAAACGATGCTTAAACCACCCTCTGAGCAGTTTTAAATTATAGGTTTTAAACCTGTGTGTTAAGGACCGTGTTAAGCATAAACTTGCTTTCTGGAAACCGTTTCGTGATAAACCAGTGGTTAGACAAGAAGTTTAGTTAAACCGGAGTTAAACCAGCTTTCGGGATACGGCCCTACTGTTTATATTTTCGCGCTGCTATCCAGGGCCATATAGAAATGCACCTAGTTTATGACAAATAGACTTAGCAATGGATATAGCAAATGCAATGGATATAGCAACCGATGACTCAGATCCCTTTAGTTCTCGGGCACCCACTTCTTTATGAACGAGTTAATTCGATAGCCGCATTGAAAGTGTTAATAAGCACATGGGCGTGATTGCGCAGCAGTTAGCGGATCATCTGGCTTTCAACAGTACTTCATATCATCTCTGTTATATATAATTATACAGAACACGTCACTTTGTAATCACCAATAATTATTGCACGTACTGTTTGTGGTTAACAGATTGTTAACCACAGGAATTAAATCCAGAAAACACACCCCCTTTGTATACACATAGTCCTGAGTCCCTACCCAACAAACACAAACCATTGACTCAACATTGGGTAATGTTGGGCCAGCGTCGGAGACGGTGGCCCAACATTGACCCAATGCTGTGTCCACGGTTTGTGATTGCTGGGATTAGTGAAAATCTTTAACTTGGACACTTCAGCAATGACTCATTAAGCTCGGCTTTCATTTTCGTTTTGTTTAGACCTGTGCATAATATAATATTAGAAGAAAAGTATATATTCAGTTTTTCCTACTTATTTTCGGCATTAGGATTTAGCCAATAAGCTACTGGTGTGTGGTATATGCAATAGGGATAATTGGAAAAGGGGCCCTATTTTTCAAGTGGGCCACATGCCTCCCACCTGCTTGATCCGGCCTATAGATGACAGTTATAAGGGCTTTTTCAAATGATATTCTATTAGAGGCTGAGGCCTAATTGCGTTGCCGACGGACCTTGTCACAAATTGTTGAGAAAATTGAAAATTGCCTGTGGAATCTGACTTAAAAAAAAAAAAAATTAGTGTAATTTATCAGTATAGATCCAAATTGAAGTGTTCAAAACGAAGCAATAATAAACAGCCACTAATATTGATAATTGTCCACCAATAGCCTATAATTAAATAATATTTATTAGATGCGAGTGTTTTTTCCTCTCACTTATCGCCCGCTTGGTTTCAAAAGAAATTTTTTGGTCATGTGCACAGCGGACGTGTGGCTTGCTCATAAATAACTGTTTTTTTTGGTAACCACGCTGATAGAAAAAAATGAAACGAATCGGTTTTAGGTCACTTTTGTGCATATATAGGCTAAACTGGGCCAGGAGAACCTCCTGAGGATGGTGAGATGATTGAGATGACACTGTCCTCCAGATACAGGATTCAAAATTCGAACCCTGGCGGTCTGAGGCCGAGCACGCTACCTCTCGGTCACGGAGGCTCCTCACAATACTGACTTTCACACGTGGATGGGGAAGAAACATTTTTGTTTCTTTTAAACCGTCGAGACCGGGAACCGAACCCCGAACTCTGGCGTGAAAGGCAGCGGTGCTAACCACTACCCTAAGCCCCCCGCCCCACGCTGATAGAGAAGGAGACGTGGCGCAATGGCTAGAGCGCCTGACTGCCTCGCCAGTCATGCATGCGTCCAGGTTTCGAGCCCCGCTCGTCGAGTTAAGGTTGAGACCAGTGTCTCAACGGTAATTTCGCGCAGGACCCCGCGCTGCGCGCTCCTCACATTACAACCTTGATGATACTGGTACTCTGAAGCGTTACCTGGTGAATAACTGAGAATAACTTCAAATTCACTTTGCATTCAATGTGAATAATTCAGAAGTAACATAGCCTGCGTCAGTGATATTAAAATAATATCTCGAAATCTAAGTTAACAATTTCCGTGATTGTAAATAATTCAATCAAGTTAACATAGTACCCTTTGCTCCCCCCCCCCCCCCCCCACACACATACACACAAACAATAAGAATGATGTATCATAAGTCACAAGATTGTCGTCTTCCTAAACCCAAGTAGGCTAGCAGGTGAAATCAGGTAAATTGAGTAAAGCCCCAGACACTGTACTTTGGAAGTATTGCTTTCTTGTGCCTACAACAACAGATCATGCATTTTTAGATTTCAAAGTTGTTTTTGCGTGATATTAGCAGCTTTATGTAAGACAATCTGGCAATGTAAGTGAATTCACTATGACTACTTTAACGTGTACTATAAAATATAACACTTATAATTTTCCATCACGCAACCACTCACACACCAACCACTCAGAAAATGCCGCATCTAGTTGGCTGAGAATAGTGCGTATTTTAATGGAGTTTCCTCTTCATTGTTAACACTGGTTGAAAAACTTTCATGTTATACTCCCGATACACCCTATCAGGAAGTGTACTGTAGACAAACAAAAGTTGGTCCGGGTTTTACCCTAATCTAGTAGCACAGTTTCCCCTATGATCACATTTCATCGTGATTCCACCCATTACGTATACCAGAACGGCCCTCATGATGACATACCTTCCCAGCAAACACGAGACGTTCACCCAATGTCGGTACAATGTTGGGCCAGCGTCGCAGACGGTGGGCCAACATTGAACCGAAATTGGGTGAATGTTTCGTGTTTGCTGGATTATTGTGACATTGGGGATGATAAATTACAAATTATTCTCAATTTCAACTAAAAAATAATGGCTTCACTTCTACCAGTAATATTCGTGAGAGGATATATCTAATATACAGATATATATATATGGATGATAATTCAGAGGCCACATTAAATTATCTAAGGTATTTATCTGTTTATACCCTACATGTAGTACTTTACAAAGGAGTACCATACAAACTAGTATTCAATGGGTTCAGTGTATCGAAGCATAACACATGACAGTTTACACAGGTCCTTCCAGAAAACCCGAAACATTGGCCCATTGCTGGTACAATAATATTGGGCCAGTGTCTGCAATTGAACCAGCAATGTGTGATTATATCGTGTTTGATTGGTATCGTGTATACGAGTGTGACGTAGTTCGGGGGTTGTGACACATTATGACGAAGTAGAATTACCCAGCCATGAACCCAGCCTCACACTCCACCCAGCTTGCCCTACAGTTACATAACTTCTCACTGGTACTACAGGTATCATACTGATAAGGTCATAAATGTATAGAGTAGATCTTCTAAACCAAGAATAACTCACACGGGTGGATTTATGAGACTCCAAGATGTACTTGGTAAGATTTTTTTTTACGTTAAATACAGCAAAGAAATGTAATTACACTGGGTTATCAGTGAGTGTCACAGTATAGACACTGGTGACACGAGTGAAAATGTTATTAGCACCTGCATAAAAATAGCCGATTTCACAAATGTCAAATTGGCGATGCATTCATACATAATCAAATCAGCTCGTGTAGGCTGTATCACTCAACCAATTGAAACCACGCCTACTCGGTCATTTCGTCAGAAGGTAACGTGACTAATTGGTTGAATTGGTTGAAGTAGAGTACCGAAAGGGCCTACTATACTTAGGCCATAAACAATCGTGTTACTCTTCATAATGTTTGACATTAGGCCTATACTGTTTATTCATGAGATGGAGATTTCGGGTAATTCTGTGATGTGATGCTATGATATGCTTGTTCTTGTGTCATCAGGATCTTCGTTCAAATCATGTCAGTAGTTAGTATCCTCAGAATCATGTGACACATTTTAACTTTTAACCCCTTAACCACTGGTGCCGCATATATTCGGATTTTTATTTTTTATTAGCACATTAGGTACCACATTTAAAATATGTCAAAGATAAAATGTGACATCAACCAGCAAGATTTGAAAAGAGTTGACCTCCATTTTGTCAAATCTGAATAATTTTCACTCACTTGAAGTTGTGGATCGCGTCAGCGAGACACAACTTCAAGTGGGTGAAAATTGAATTATTTGGCGGTTAAAGGGTTAAAGCGCCAAAATAATTTTGTACAAACCATGGGAATCAAAGGGTTTTTTTACATTTGTAATCATCATAAATGTCTTGGTTAGCTCTTTCTGATTTATTTGAATACCTATGTGTCTACGATCATTTTAAATATTTTTACTCTTACAGCGCGGGGATCGACACTAGACGTCAAAATCTGACGTCTACAGACAAAAGTTAATCCCTGCGCTGGAAGGGTTAATCTCTAATTATATAATTATACAAAAACTTAGATAAGATAGATTCAATCACTTATGTCAAAAACCATCATACATATAACCAATAACAAACACCACAATTCGAAAAGCAAGCATACGTTCTGATTGTGGAGGTACCGTACCTAAAACCTGCAGTACAACATTTGTCTGGAATTGTTCGCAGGGGTCTCTGAATACAGTAGGCCCTATCTGATAACATTACCGGAAATCGGCGCGGGCTGAGAATTTGACACTTTTGTATACGTACCCTATTTTTATTTTGAATATTTGCTGAAATGTGATTTTCACGTATATCTCACTCTCATTCTCCACACATAGATCTGTGCTCTCTGTACTCTCTGAGGTCAGAATGTCTCAGTCTATTACAATGTCGAAATAATGGTGGATTCTTTTCTATCCAATAGGTCATAACTAATTTTATTGTATTATACAACCTCAAGGATCTATTTTAGCTTTGGAAAATTTCGCTTTTTGCAAACAATTTATGCAGCAGCTTCATTCTTGTACGAAAGTCTCCATGAGAGTTATCATTTGGTTCAGACACAGAATTAGATTATTAATGCGTGGTGTTTCGAGTAATTATTCATTATGGCCGCCGTATGAATTTTCCTGAAATGCATTATTGAACATGGAAAAAATGCCTAATAAACATCTCAAAACACGGAATCCAAGATGGCCGCGATAAAATTGACAAGAACAATTAAAAAAAATCGAAAAAAATGTAAATATTTCATGAGCGCAGTAAGAAAACCTCCATGAGCTGCATAATTTGGTTCACATACATCACATTGAGGAGAGTCATGTGATTAAAGCTTAGTTTGTACAGTATTTAAAGCAGCTCCTGGGATGACATCAATTTTCGTTTTTAATTTTGTAATGAAGTAGTGTATCCCACAGATCATAATTGTTTTTCAGAGTTTTTAGAAATATTTTTTATCCACTTTTTTATGAATCCAACCGAAACCGAAACACACTTATTTGTATACATAAACACCTGCTAAAGGACGTTTGAATGTTCCTACAGCATTGGGCCACATGTTGATGCCGTCGGCCCAGCGTTGAGCAGACAATCGGTGCTGCGGGGGAATCGCCCTGATCAACCCGTTCCCACAGTAATTAAGGGCGGCAGCTATTGATGTAGCTATGTGGTTACTGATTATTCCGTCTGAGATGGTCAGGATTTGCGGTCTATAGTGTGGTATGCTTGTTTACAGGACAATATACGTCTTAGAAAAAGAGCTTGTTTTGTTTTTTTCAGTACTTTAAGATTGTTTTTTTTACATTTTTGTATTTTATTTAAGATATAAATTAAATTTTCAGAATTAACAAAATAAAAAATTCTCATTCCAAGTAGCAGACAGATACAGACAGATATTTTATTAACAAGAAAAAAGTCATTTTAGACTTATTTGTCATAGAAATCAAAGAGATGTACATGTATATACAAGATTAGTCGCAGCTTTAATAATCATGATAATTATGGTCGATTTCGAAACGGTCGCCGTGAAATTTAAGTTGGCCACTGCAAATTTGACATGATTTTTTTCAAAATTTCGAAACATCGATCCTCCTCTCGTCAATTCGCATCTAAAGGGGAATAAACCATTAAAGCGCAAAATCAGGAAGTTTAATTTGTTACCCACTTGAAGTCGTGTCGATACCGCGATCCACAACTTCTAATTTTCACCCACTTGATGTTGTGGGTCGCGGTAGCGAGACACAACTTCAAGTGGGTGAAAATTGACCACAACTTCCAGTTGGTGAAAATTACTCATATTGGTTTAAATTGAGACCAAACATGTGTAACTCTTGATGTTTATACGCTCATTTCGTTCACAATAACAGTGATCGGCTAATAAAACGGATTCAAAAACGACTATAGTCGTACTCAGCTTTGAAGGGATTAAAATGATATAGGCCTAAAGAAGTGTAATATTAAAAACCAGTTCCGAACCCCCATATTTTGGTGGATTACGGTGAATCCCATTGGCTGGTGACCATACTATTTTGCGAACTCAATCTCAGTTAATTTTACCTTCCATCCAATTTAGCGAGCGTCTGCTCAGGCATGCGAGGTTGAGATCGATCGATTTGGCTGATGTCACTAAGCGTCAGACATAATAAGCGATCATAAAATTTATATGAGTGACAAAAATGCCCAATTGTGAAAGTCGCCAAATTAAATGAGACGCGAATAAAATGGAGTTTATTTCACTTAGATAGTTTTCCCAAATATGCCATGTCACGGTGGTGCATACAATAATAGGGGAGCGGCCAGGGATGGATTTTGGAGACTTTAGTCCGACCATTGTGCAGGAAGCTACGACATGTATCAAAATGTTCCTTAGGTCTTTCCTGACATATTTTGACCTGTCGTAAAAAAATCAGGTTGTGCGGTTGCCATGGTAACGTCCTTTGAATAATAGCACCTTTAATGCCATAGGTGCTGAAAATTGCTGTGATTCATGAAATTTAGGTCCCAACATTTATCTGTGTTTCAAGATTGAAGGCACAGAGTGCTTACTGTGGTAGACATCAGGGCTCTCTCTCGGGCGGGGGCCCTAGGGTAGTGGTTAGCACCGCTGCCTTTCACGCCAGAGTTCGGGGTTCGGCTCCCGGTCTCGGCGGTTTGAAAGAAACAAAAATGTTTCTTCCCCATCCACGTGTGAAAGTCAGTATTGTGGGGAGCCTCCGTGACCGAGAGGTAGCGTGCTCGGCCTCAGACCGCCAGGGCACGAATTTCGAATCCTGTGTCTGGAGGACAGTGTCATCTCAATCATCTCACCATCCTCAGGAGGTTCTCCTGGCCCAGTTTAGCCTATATGTGCACAAAGGTGGCCTAAAGCCCGATTCATTTCATTTATCAGGGCTCTCACTGCAAAGTTTGGACGTGCCATGATGTTTAGCACCTTTCATGCAAATTGTGGCCCTACGATATATTCAGGTTAATCCACGACTGCTGACAGCTACTCATATAGTCATGTTTAATGACTGTAGAATGGATTGTACATGTTGTCCAGTTCGTTTTTTTTACAAGTATCTCCATAACCATAAACATGATAAAGGAGTGTTGCGTTTCTTTTTCTGTCAAGAAGCCTATACATGTCATCTTCATCTATCCAGTTGTCTGCCACCGGCACTGGTAGTCTGACGGTCAGACCTGATACGGCAAGGTGATACATGTAGGCCCTACTACATCAGCCGTCACCAGTCAGCTCCAATAACGTCCTGTTATGACTAGCCAAACTAGTGAACCATGACGGTACTGTCACGAACTAAGAGGACCTCGTCGCGTCGGGGGGTGAGCCAGAAGGCACGTGCACACAACTCGTACCTGGTGTGTGTACAGAAGGTGAACGTCAGACGCTCACTGACACCCGAACATTGGTCGTCTGGCTTCAGGGCCTATATTACTACATGTCTCTTCAAAGTCAGGGATGTGTAGCAAAGACATGTAGAAATCAGGTCATCATTGTAAAGTAGCCTCTGTTTCATACTAGGAATAGGTGGGTGTCTGTTCACATCAGTGACACGGTCATAGAGGCAGTCAGGACACCGTTCCTCACATGGATCACTCATGGATGACATCATACACACTGACTAATCAAGACAGTGTGATCTCTGCATTTTAAAATATAGTCCTGCTTGTAGGTATATCTAGCCAGGCACTTGGTTTGTTCAGTTGGTCAAGTAGTCGCCTATCCAATCTACCTATCTGGAATACTCCAGAGGATTGTAAATATCTTGTGGAGTGATTTATAGTAGTATCAGCACACATATAGATGGCACATAGGCAGTAGTGGATTAGATAATCCACCACATAGTGGTGATATCCACACAGTGTTAGCGATAACACGTGCTACGGCAGGCCTTCACACGATTTAACACTATACAGTGATATGTGTGAAGCAGACAGGTTGACCACCACCAGACCCCTGACAGAATCAGTCAGCAGTTGATACCACTGACTTAAACACTGGATTAACAATGCCTATACGAGGAGGAGGTAGACCTCAACAGAGGCCCCGGGATTATAATGATAGCCATACCAGTCGATCTGCCCCCCGAGGCATATACAACGGCCAGCAATATAAGGTATGATAGCAGCAAAAATAACAAATAACTTCTCAATAGTGAAAAAATGTATGTGAAAAAAACACATTGTCAGTGCTATCCCAGTTAACACGAGACATCGAGACAGTGTTGGTTTAATGTTGGGCCAGCGTCAGCAGTTTAATGTAGAGGTTATATGATGTTATTATGTCTAAAGTCAGTTACCAATGTCATATCAAAACTCGGGATTTGTTCCTTGTTCTAAATATTCGTGTTTCAAAGAATGGATATGTTAATTTAAGACCATACTAACCAATGCATCCATTCATTTTAAATTCGTCCTAGAGTTCCAGCGTCAACTTTGCCTACTGGATCCACTTTACTGAAATCTGAAATATGACTATGAAATAGACTATACATTTTAGCTTAGTTTATCAGCAAAATTAAACCCGATATTCGCTTTAAATGGCATGTTTTACAATTTAAAGTTTATGTTCCGAATATTCTTTCCGCATCCGATTATTGGGTCTAAGCAAAGTATTTTTGGCTGTTGTAATCTGATAACGAAAGGTGATTATTGTGTCTTACATGCATGACGCATGTAATCATGGTGATGCATCAGTGGGATTTCTGTAGCGTGCGATACAAAGATAAATAATCATTTATAAATACTCTAAAATCATATAATAAGACATCAAATAGCGGAATGTACGTTGCTATTGCTGTTTCACAAACATTTTCTGGTCCAGTGAATATTTATCAGCGACCAGGGTATGTAACAACTACTTGACAAGTGCTTTTATTAACCCTTCAACCGCCAAATTATTCAATTTGAATTTTCACCCACTTGAAGTTGTGTCTCGCTGACGCGATCCACAATTTCAAGTGAGTGAAAATTATTCAGATTTGACAAAATGAAGGTCAACTCTTTTCAAATCGTGCTGGTTGATCTCACATTTTATCTTTAACATTATTTAAAATGTTGTACTGAATGTGCTAATAAAAAATGAAAACCCGAATATATGCGCCACCGGCAGTTAAAAGGTTAATAATATTAGATTCAAGTATAGATTTATACGTTTATGGAAAAGGAAATTATCCTGGCAGGAAATAGATTGAAATTTTAGTTAAAATGACTACAAACGTGACAATGTGATACAGCGCGAAGTTGTAGATTGTACATACACACACTGTAATATGATTGTCCGGTCCATCATGATGGTGACACATATTGCTAGAGGGTGAATGCCATTGTATTTAGCTTACGACGGCACACATCATCATGATCATTGTAGCTTGTCTTCACTTTGGGTTTGTCTTCACTTTGGGTTAACTCAGTAACCCTTTAACCGCCGGTGCCTCATATATTCGGTTTTTCATTTTTTATTGGCACATGAGGAACCCCTTTTAAACATGTTAAAGATAAAATGTGACATCAATCAGCAATATTTGGAAACAGTTTACCTCTATTTTGTCAAATCTGAATAATTTTTACTCACTTGAAGTTGTGGATCGCGTCAGCGAGACACAATTTCAAGTGGGTGAAAATTCAGATTGAGTAATTTGGCGGTTAAAGGGTTAACTAAGTCAAAAATTACATGTATCTCTTCAATGGAAAATTATAGACACATTGCCTGATTACAAAGTACTCATTGTTGGTATAGACTACCATTGTTGGTATAGTTTTATACCAGCGTTTACACTGTCGGTATTAGAGAAGAACGGTAGACAAATTATCCACTTATATTGTTCGACATGTTCAATTAAACTGTTAAAACCGCACTTTTACTCCGTGTACTGTTAAGACCGTATATATATGTTTTCAAGTAAATTTCGGACTAAATAAAATACTACTAACACTTAGTAACATACCTTGTGGTAGATGCTCAGTTAATCAAATAGAGCCTAATCAAATTTAGGAGATATATTTTTTACAAAAAATACTCACAAACAATTCAGCAGTGCAATGGTCATGATAGCTAGTAACATCTCAGCATGCTATGGTCCGATTAAACTAAGTCTAATTTTTCTTCAACTTGAGGTGTAAGAAGTTTCTGTCACAATGTCCACCTGAGGATGAAATAAATGTCCCGCTTTTATCAAATACGTGTGACTAATTTAGTCTATTGAGAGCTCACAAAGTCCTTATTTTGATTATACTATAACCCTTCAACACTTAAAGCGCTGAATTTTTTAATGTAAACCATGGAGACCAAAGGGTTTTCTTCAATTTGAAATCATCATAAATGTCTTAGTTATCTCCTTCTGATTCATTTGAATACCTATGTTATGAGTCTACGACCATTAGAAATATGTTTACTCTTACTGTGCGGGGATCGACTTTAGTGGTCAGAATCTGACGTCTACAGACAATCAAACAGATTAACATGATTAAATACCAGCTTTCAACATGTTTAAATGTTAAGATAAAACGTGACAGCAATCATCAAGATTTGAAAATAGTTAACCTTGATTTTGTCAAATCTGAATAATTTTCACCCAGTTGAAGTCACGAATCGAATCAGGCACAAGTTCAGTGACTGAAAGTTCCAATAAATTAACTTTGCAGTTGAAGGGTTAATTTTGTTATTCAATTAGTTTTTCTAAATATGTCATTTGGTGCATCAATGCGACTGGGAGTTTAAAGGGTTAAAGTAATTATCAATTAATCATTCACCATACATGTATAATGACACGAGTACAACTAATACACAGCTATTATAATATAGTATGTGGCATAATAAAACAAATTATAGTTCAAATTATGTGCCTCGTGGTATATAAACCCTTTAATGTCAATCATCCATAATCACGACTATATTCACGATAATCGTTTATGTACATAGTGTATACAATAATAATATAAATAGCAATCTGTTTTATTAGAAGATTACATCACAGCTATTGGTAATGAAATGTATTTATAAATGTTTCATCTCAAACTAAACACATATGAGCAATTTCAACCCACTTGAAGTTGTGGGTCGCGGTAGCGAGACACAATTTCAACTGGGTGAAAATTTTAATAAAATCACTTAGTGAATAAAAGGTTCAGGTGGCATGGGTACTCAAAATAAAATGTAATAGCAACAATTAGAAAATAATAAATGCACTCTAACTATGACAATTTACTAATATATGTTCACTCGAACCTGAGTTAATCAGGGTAAATTTGCTGATTTAAATGCTAAACTTTTAAAATGATGCTTGTGCTGTTCGCAAGTCAGTAATTATTGTTAGCTAGAATAGGCTGCTCTGTCGAACATAATGAGTATGTGGCATTAGATATACTATTTCATTCACAACAACATAAAATGAACACACTAAAATAGGCCAATTATAGCAAACAAAAATTGTACAATGAGATCCCGGCTGACTTGTCGATCAGCTCAATTGAACTGATGAACTTGAGCTATGGTCTCGTGTCAGCTTCGTGGCTTACACTAATGTAAACCACACGCCACTATGATGACGACCTGTAAAGTATAGCGGCTATGTCGATTAGAAAAATAAATCACCGTTATTCAGTAAACCGATGAAGCCGGTTTGCGGATATATTGTTTGTGGTGTATGCAAACGGTCCAAAGGGGGAAATAAAATCAATAATTATTGTTATATGATACCTAGTCGTACAGGTGATGTACTGGTGACGTGATCATGAAGAAAAAAAATATTAAATGAGTGTGGGACTCCATGTAATACAGCCCGTCAATAAGTCAATGGCTCTTTAATTGGTGATATTTTATTTATCTGTTACAGACTCACGTGTTCAGCCTGGACCATGATCGCAACAAAGAAATACCTTCGTAAGTATAGTATCTGCATGGCAGAAGCCTGTCCCAGTAAACACCATACTCTGAATTAATATTGACTCGATGCTGTTCAGCGTCGCAAACGCTGCACCAAAATTAATACAACTTTGGGGCAACGTCTCGTGTTGGCAGAGTAGGCAGCATCTCTTGAAGCAATTGGCATATGATCACAGGCATATGATTGGTCGAGGTGACCATCTCGACCAATCATATGCCCAGGTCAACTGCTTGGAGAATATCGACCGTAATCGTAACATTATCTAATTATAATAATTATAGCTATATAAAGTGGCCTATCCGCTACTCACATGGATATAGGACGTTCTAGCTCCCAGATGACCATGTATCATTGCTAATATATCCATATAATTATAGCGGTGGTAAAATACTCTCTTAAAAGTTAGTCAGAATTTAAATGACAACAACGACGAATGTTCTCAACCTTGAATCTCATAATAGTCAGATTAAACCGATGACATCGTGTTTTGAATGGGTGTGTCCATAATCATATACGGACTCATTTAAACAACACTCACACCAAGAACAAGCTCTCTGTTTTTAATGGATGAGTCATATGGGATGTAAAGAAATATTTCATACTGTTTACGATCTTTACGATTGCATAAGATTGTACATTTCGATACTAGATACCGTAGAGAAAGCAACTATCAGAGATTATGTTAAAATATACTAATACATTCTACCTATAAAATTAATTGAAACTAAAAATACACTGTCTGTCTTATCCTCTACATATACACATTTTCCACTCCAGTTGGTTTTTTGATGACTGTGAGCGGGACGATGCCGAGACGTTACTAACAGTAGGACGACAGTTCGGCAATGTGCTAATAAGGCCAAGCTCCACTTTCAACATCACGGGAAAATACGTGATCTCAATGAGACGTGAAGTGGCAGGGTGAGTACGGTTATTGTGTTTATGAGTACAAGTTTAGCATCATGTCATATTAAAATACAATCATATCCAGATAAACTGAACCCGTTTTCTGGTACAAGTTACTATAGTCAGATCCACATTAAATTTATCAATCAGGATTATTGAATTTGGTGGATTTATCAGTCAATTCTCAACCAATTTTTATGAAATTTTCCACACACTATTTTCCATTCATGTCGTGACTACGCTGAAAGTTTCGCGAAGTTTTAATAAGTATTGTAATAGTTAGACCATTTGACATGTAATAAAATTCTCAGACGAAGCTAATGGGTTTATTTACTACATATCAAATGGTCTAACTTCGAAAATAATTATCAAAACTTGATAATGAATAGAAAATATCGTGTGTAAAATTTCATGAAATATGGTTGAGAATAGAAATCATTTACCACGGTTAATGTGAATCCGACTATATATATCGCACGTATGTTTCGGATTGGCCTACGATATATCGTAACTTGTACATGGACTACATTTTTGTTTTTATACTTGACCGAAGTATCAGTTCTACCACTATTTGAATAACAGTTATTAGCAGTGATTATCTGCTGCCATAATGTGAGAGACTGTGCCACTGTCAAGGGCTCAGGGGGTAGACTATTATTATACTGATGCTAAACCCTCCAGCAGCAAACTATCATAGATTCTAGTTTTTTTTTTACAAGGGTCTGATAACATCTGACTGACTGACTGTGTGACTTACTTTAACCCTGAAGCGCTGAATTGCTTTTATATACACCATGGAGACCAAAGGGTTTTTTCAATTTGAAATTAACATAAATGTCTTTTTCAGTTATTTCCGCCTCATTGGAATACCTATGTTATTGGTCTACGGTCATTACAAATTGCTCAATTCTTCCAGTGCGAGGATCGACTTTAGACGTCAGAATCTGGCGTCTACAGACGTCAGATTTTGACGTCTAAAGTTGATCCCCGCGCTGTAATGGTTAAAATAAACGGGTGTTTTCTAGTCTTCCGGTATCAGATACAGTCACCTGCATTACTCAGTGTGGGCCTAGTGTGTGTTGTGTGACTACAGCTATGTTTGTTTTCTCGCGTGACGACACTCCATCGTGCACAGTACGACGCTTCATCCACGTTGAATCAACGTCTTTGACGTTGATTCAACGCTGATGCAGAGTCGTGTACATGATGGAAATAATTCAACCTAATGCCGGAATCAAGATTGGTGGGGAAATTACCAAGTGGACAACAGTTATCTGCAGTTACATCAGTTTATTTATGTGAAAAACGCGCCAGAATGAATACGTGTCTTCAAGCGTGCTATAATAATTATTATGCCGCCATCAACGAGGCATATAAACAGACAGAAAGGCACAAATACATCCCCTGCCAATATACCATATCATGCGATGACAATAGTCCGTAACCAGGGGGGGGGGGGGGATTTGGGAGGGGGGACGCATTTTGTCTGTCTACCTGTCCAAAACATGCCATAAAAAGCACGAAAAAATATGTAAATATTTATTGTGTAGGGGAATATCCCACTACCCCCTTATAGGATAGCTCGCACACTTGTCATCTAGCCTAGAGCTTTTCTCAAATGAGTTTAAACATTTTTTATAAAACGACCCTTCCCCCCTTTCAAGACTCTGTGGAATCACCTTTTAAGACGAGGTAGGGGCCCATTCAGCATGTTTACGTTCTTTCGTGTTTTATTGTTTGGTTTAAGTGGTGACGAGAAAGGATTAAACATATCACAGTTAAAAATGAGTTGAATATAGAATACTTATTTGCATCAGCATTTTTCGTACAGCACTGTAGTTTCGGTTTCTTCTGGAAATAACATAATCTACGTGCACACACACTACAACCTGTGTGGTAGATATTATTAGAAAGTGTCACCACTGGTCACACTTGACCGAGCACAACCAGAAAAAACAGACTGTGTTAGTTATTGTTGTAACGTCTCGCTTCCCTGTATTGACTACCTGTCCTCTCAAAATGCATATCTTGACAGGCACAGTTATGTGAAGACAAACAGCAGTAACTGATTACTTTTCAAGTACTCAGTTACTGCTGTTTTCCTCCACAAGCACGGTACATGACACACGACTGCTTGAAGACGTGACCGTCCTTTGAATTCAAGCTCAACATTTTCTAAGCGCTAAAAATACGATAACGTTTTATAAAATTAGACGTTCTGTCGCAGTGCTCCGACAAGCTGATCGATCTGACTGTATGTCACGATTTCTGAATAAAAATATTCAAGCAGATTTTAACATACTCAAAACGCATTGATCATCTGCCGTGTCATCATGTAGTCAGATCAAACAACTGAGTATTTAAAAATAATATTTGTAGCAATTAACATGATCAGAAATCTGATACGGTGTCATGTGCTAGTTGTGACCCTTCAAGAAACACGAAAATGATAAAATCTCATATCATTTTTATAATATAAATGTTTGGCATGTTTATACTATTTATTTTTATCATCAAATATATTTAATACACCACCTGGCAGCCGACATGGTTTTTTTTAATAACATTTGGCCATATATGCACTTGTTTGCGTCGGGCCAATCTGCTTATAAATATAACCACAATGCCATGATTGATATAAAACCCCAGCAGCACGATTGAAAATGCCACTCAATGTGAGGTTATTGCTTTTACCCGCAATAAAGATTTTATTCCAAATGAAATTAATAACATGTTAGTCATAGTTTTGTCGAGTATAACAATGATAACAACGAGAATCCAGGTGCCAGGGTTATAAATTATAACATAAATCATACATCATGTACATTTCAAAGATATCTGGTTATACCATGGAGGTATTAGAGAAACATGAGAAATACAGGCTATTTATAGCTTGATCAATCTGGAGTTATGTTTAGAATTTTAACCATCATTGAATTATATTGACCCTTAACCCGCGAAATTGAATAATTTAAATTTTCAGTTGTGTTTCGCTACCGCGACCCACAACTTCAAGTGGGTGAAAATTGCTCGTATTTGTTTAATTCGAGACCAAACATTTGCAAATCTTGTTATTTAATCACACATTTCGTTCCCAATAATAAAATTGAAGTCTATCCCCGCACTGTAAGAAGAAAAATATTTGTAACGGCCGTAAAATCAGACCATAGGTATTCAAATGAATCGAGAAGAGCTAACCAACACAGTTACGATGATTTCAAATTGAAAAAAACACACATTTGGCCTCCCAATGTTTTTATAAAAAAAATCAGCGCTTTAAGGGTTAAAATAGTAGGCCTACCGAGTACAATATATAGTCCCAGCAGACACGAGATGTTCACCCAACATTAAACCAACACTAAACCAACACTAAACCAACAATGGGTGAACGCCTCGTGTTTGCTGGGGTGTTATTATGGTAATATTACTACAGCTCGAAATACATGGTCAGGCTTGGGAAAAGATTGAAGCATTACGTATAATTATTGCCCTATACAGGCAAACAACAGTAACTGCTTACTTTTCAAGTAAGCAGTTACTGCTGTTTGCCTTTGTAGGACAGTACCTTGGGAGATGTTATGAAACAACTCACCCACGCGGGGGTTTTCAGCCATTCTCACCCATTTCATGCACCCATCATGTTCATATTTATCACTATTCAACACTAATTGTGGCTATACCGAATATAGACTAACCAAATACACAGAAACACCTAATAATACCAATAAAATCTTAGCAAATCTTATCGTTGTTATCGTAGTTATCGTGGTGCAGCATTAAACCCATACTCTTTGTTTGCTGCATTAAAGGGTTTTTTCAAAATTAACACTCGGGTCATCAGTGTTTGACACTCACTCGCTGATAAATTCGCATTATACCTCTGTTTAGTGTTTACCATAACGCTTTAACGCTACAGCGAAATTATTGTAGCCCCGTCAGTTAAAAAAAATGAGACGGGATAATATCTTCATTCAGCTCTTTTACCAGTCAAAAAGTTATATCATACCCTATTGGCAATAGGGTAGCTTTAACGCTACAGCGAAATTATTGTAGCCCCGTCAGTTAAAAAAAATGAGACGGGATAATATCTTCATTCAGCTCTTTTACCAGTCAAAAAGTTATATCATACCCTATTGGCAATAGGGTATGATATAACTTTTTGACTGGTAAAAGAGCTGAATGAAGATATTATCCCGTCTCATTTTTTTTAACTGACGGGGCTACAATAATTTCGCTGTAGCGTTAAAGCGTTATGGTAAACACTAAACAGAGGTATAATGCGAATTTATCAGCGAGTGAGTGTCAAACACTGATGACCCGAGTGTTAATTTTGAAAAAACCCTTTAATGCAGCAAACAAAGAGTATGGGTTTAATGCTGCTCCACGATAACTACGATAACAACGATAAGATTTGCTAAGATTTTATTGGTATTATTGCTCAGCAGATTTTGGAGCGAATATAGCCGTAATTTTCTTGTTAGATTATTAGAAGGACAAATAAGAAGCATGAAACGGTTGTGAGCGTCTTTAGCATTTTGTGGGTTAATGGCCGGTAGATCAGTCGTTCATGGCAGTCAGAGATCAATGTATGCGATAAGTATAGCCTAGTTTACAAGTGACTTCTAATATATGGTCCCATGGCTAAGTGTCAGGGTAGCCAGCAAATGAATTCCACAATTTATAGCCCTTATTTTGCATTCTCTGGGTTCCACACCAGACATTAACGCTTCACATTTTGCTTGTCAATTATTTTAGCTTGTCTTTTACCGCTCTTTCGTCATTTACCTAATACAAACAAATTGGAATCACGTTTCTTTGTTTCAGTTCAACTTAATCCTTAAACAGCTAAATTAGATAATTTAAATTTTCAGCCACTTGAAGCTGTGTCTCGCTACCGCGACCCACAACTTCAAGTGGCTGAAAATTACTCATATTTGTTTATAATTTGAAAACAAACATTTGCAAATCTTGGTGTTTCAACACACACGTCGATCCCAATAACTGTGATTTAAACGGCTAAATAAAACGGATTAAAAACGATAATAGTCGCGTTTAGCGGGTTAAGGGTCGATGGTGTTGTTTGTATTTTGTTTGATGTTTTCAAGACTTAATTAGAACTTTTTTGCTTCACCTTTTCTGATCATGCATATTATATGACTTGTCATGCCGTAAAGCTACAGTGGGTGGTGGTATACCGCTTATATAAATACATACCGCTCCTCCAATCTGATGTATCAGGTTACTATACATACCACTATAATAGCCTAGTAACCTTGTAAAACTGATAGAACCTACCAAAAATAATGATCTTCTATATTCTTGGTATCTCCGACATTAACCAAACATGTTGATGCAATGCAAATGAATGCAAACAGCAGTATAAGCAGTTGGTATCTGCTAAGAAGTTACTGCTGTTTGCATAGACACAGTATTTGTGGGCCAATGATTGCATTTAGGTTTATCGTAACCTGGTAAAGTTTGGGAAGGCCATTCATGTCAGGGCCGCAGGTAACTTAATCAATGTAATCGCTAATTAACTAATTAAGTCATCATAAAAAGAAAATAATGACTTATTATCTAATATAAAGTTGGCATGAATACCGAACATTATACTTCCTAAATCATATTTTCGTTACAAAATTGGTTCCCTGATCATTAACCCTTACAACACTGAAATATTTTTGAATAATTTTCTTTCAGTGCGGATTCTGACTTAAAAAGACTGGAACCGCGTTGAAAGGGTTGATCTGTTGATAATAACATGGACATATAGGCTAATAACTGGTTTTACTGTAACATATACATTTATATATAGCTCACCACTTTATAGTTCGCCTTCTTGGAACTTGTCCAAATATTTACAACCAAAGATTTACAACCAGGCTGTTTTCATGTTCAATGTAGGCCAAATATTATGGATATTGAGGGTCCTCCATGTAGGCCTACATGTGCATCTAACATGATTGACGTCTTAAGCTTATAATCAAATGGAAAACAACACTGTTGAAGGTATAACCAAAATAAATATCTCCAACGAAAGTGAGAACCCTTTCAAGCCTGACTTCACCATTGTCATCTTCATCCACTACAAGCCGCGAATTGCTGTCGCAATTCTCGACTTGTAGTGCATGAAGATGATATGAAGTAGGTGAAAAATTAAAGAAAATTACCTTGTACTGGTAAACCGGTTTAATGGAAATTTTCGTTCTAAAATTTCGTTGTATGACAATTAAGTAGGGTTTCAGGGATGTAAAATGATGCTTCAATGCATCGTGTTTATTTTTAACCTTAAAGCACTACCAGAGATCGTATAGACTATAAGATCTCTAACGCTACATAGTGATATTTAATTTTCTTCTCAGATGAAGTTGTGTCTCGTGAACTTCAAGTGGGTAAAACTACTTATGTATGTGGAATTTTTGAATCAAAATATATATTTCAATCTGGCAAAATAAATGCCCATTTCTCTATCAGGTATGTGCAATTTGAATCCAAATATATATTTCAATCTAGCAAAATAAATGCCCATTTCTCTATCAGGTTATCTTTCGCTTTTGTCTCTACTTGATACTATGAAACGTCATTGTTTGAATAAAAAACAGAAAGTGATAAGCACTTGAACCCTTTTAGTTCGGGGACTTTAATCGTCAGAATCTGATGTCTATGGACGTCAGATTCAGACGTCTAAAGTCGTTCCCCGCACTGAACGAATTAGGAATTTATAATGGTCGTGGACCTATAACATAGCTATTCTAATGAAGCGGAAAGAGCTAACTAAGAGATTTATGATGAATGTAAATTAAAAAAAACTTTTGGTCTCCATGGTTAATACGAAAACATTTCAGCGTTGTAAAGGTTAAGACCTAATATTACCATGATTACTGTTACTGCATGTTAACTTCCTGTTAACGCTGGAGAACGACACGGGAATTTACCCTGCACATAATACAAAAGGGCAATACAAAAGGGCCTCTATTTAATTGGCAAACTTCCTGGTTTACTTCACGCATGACTGCCTTTCAATAGATCGATTACCTCCTCTGCCATGCTGAAGGAGGACCGTTATGGCTCACCAACAAATACGAGTTGATCCAATGTTTGGTTGAAGCTGGTCCAGCGTCGTAGATGGTGGACCAACATTTAGCTAACTTCTTTCTTTTCTTGGTTTTTAAATAGGCATACTCTCGATATTATTCGCTGCACATTTCAAGTGTTGGCATTCAGTATCACTGTAAATGCGAATTTGTTCACCATTCCTTCAATCATTAAACATTCGATCGTTGAATTCACGATTCAGCTACCTTCAATGATATGGACTAATTCCAATCCATGACCATGATTCCAGGTCTCACTGTTATATAACTGAGGCTAATGTTACCAAAGGCCAGGATTAGTGAAATCTCGTTTATTTTTATTAATAATTAGTAACGTTGCTTTCCATGCATGGGTAAATATACATGGGGTGAAACAATAGTTACTGGTAATATTTAAAAACAGGTATTTCAAGCTGGAAAATAATATATGTATTGGTCGAAATGTATATTATAAATTAAAACATATGTATGTACACTGCGAAGATGTATGTATCATCATTGATTATTTTATTTTAATCAACCTTAATACTATGCAGCGTAACCACGTAACATTTTCATGATTTAAACACTTTTATTTAGGTTTGCCTTTTCTAAGAGAATGTATAATGTGAAGTCCAATTCACGAAAAATTAAATAGTGTTTGGATGTGAATATCTTCGATCAGTATGATTTAAAAGTACTTAGCGTCTTACAAAATTGACAAATCTAAATAAGTTTTAGTCACTTGTGGAAGTTGTGGATCACGACAGCGATACGCAACTTCGAGTGGGTAAAAAATCAATTTTAACCAAGGTTCTCAATAATTATTATTCAGGTAAATTTGTGGCGCATGCTTTTCGCTGATTTTTCAGTCAATTATCAACCGATTTTCTTGAAACTTTGTAAGGGATAATATAATACCAGCTGTATAAATGCCACCAAATGATATGCAGTATTTCAAAAGTTAGTCAATTGCAATTTACTACATGACAAATGGTCCAACTTTTGAAATACTGCTCATATAATTTCAAGAAATTTCAGGGATTTTGGCATTCTGTGGAAAAATAATGTTTTCAAAATTTCATGAACATCGGTTGATCTATTGACGGAGATATCAACGAAAAACATGCGCTACTGAATACAGTTTTGACACAGGGTATAGTACTTGGCGATTCAAGACTTTGATATAAGCATATTTTCCATCTTCAATATGTTTATTTTTATATTTCAGAGGGACAAATCTAAATCACTATGAGGTGATAAAAACTCACGATGGGCTCAAAATTAATGTCGACAACAAGGTATGTAGCCAGAATATATAAAGCCAGTTTAGGAATATTAAACAGGTTTTTATTTACTATTAACACATGTGTCTTAAAAGGATATATTTAGATAGCTTTTAAAATAAAGACAGTTGGCATATGTTAACAGAGTGAGCATGGTGAGGGCAACGTAGATTTAATTTCTTTGCTGGGTTGAGTGACATTTCACCATTATCTTTTCTCTTTTCATTATTATTATTAAGGTGTTTTATATTATATGATTCTACATTTGCTTTTTGTTATTACGTATTCTCATTGTGACATGATTGATAGATGAAGAAACATACAGATATCAGCGTATATTTTATATTTAAAAAAAATCCACTAGGCCCTATATATCAAAATAACCAGGTATGATTCTATTGGATATATTAATATTACACTAATCGGCGCACAGGTCTAAGAATATTCAAATCTACTCAAATATTTATGTTAATTGGTTAAGGGTATAATAGATTTGTTCTTGTCTTGCAGCATTTACCAATGAGATCTTTATGTGAAGTGATGGATTTTTTTGTGTCTGTGGCTGGACCGGGAACACGACCAATGCGCACCAACGACAGACAACAACTCATACAGGGCACAATGCGCGTCAGCAGCAGCGCGTCATCATCGTCTATAGCTCCAGGTATGAAAGATTCACATAACCCTTAAAAACCTTACGATGCAGCAAGCCATCATTTTGCATCTCTCAAAAATCACATTCCATCATTCTATGGTAATTGCACCTAGCCTGCCTATCCGGTATGATATGTAATCATTCTATATTACCACATACCACTGGGGAATGTTTTTGATGACAATTTGATCTCCATATCATTTAATTAGCCTACTACGGCCACTAACAGAGAAATGCTCGTTCGAGCGTTTAAGAAACAAGTTTCCACCAGATTTTATTTTAGTTTGGCAAAGATGTTCAGCAATGTCAGCCAATGACTTGATTAACTTTTAGGAGCGAACACTTTCAAAATGGCCGTTTAGTGGCCACTTTGAATTTGAGTAGTTTTGTGATATTTACGTAAATCAAAAGCAAAGGAAAATAGCTGGACTATAAATATAGAACAAAATGTAAGGTCTCACATAAGGATTAACGATGACAAATTTTGCAGAAATAAAATCCAGAATGGCCGACCGATGGCCATTTTAAATTGTTTATTTCTCATCATCTCAGAAATCTTGCATGATAGCTAATGTGGTAAAATAAAATAAACCTTGAGAAAGTTTTCTGATCTATATCAAATTTAAAATGGTCGACTGGCGTTAATGGAGAGCTGCTTTCGTGTTCGAACAACTCTTTCTAGTTGTAATCCAGTTGCTTACAAAATGTAAATGTGGTATGATAAATGAAATGAATCGGGCTTAAGGCCACCTTTGTGCACATATAGGCTGAGGATGGTACATGATTGAGATGACACTGTCCTCCAGACACAGGATTCGAAATTCGAACCCTGGTGGTCTGAGGCCGAGCACGCTACCTCTCGGTCACGGAGGCTCCCCACAATACTGACTTTCACACGTGGATGGGGAAAAAACATTTTTTGTTTTTTTTCAAACCGTCGTGACCGGGAACCGAGCCCCGGACTCTGGCGTGAAAAGCAGCGGTGCTAACCACTACCCTAGGGCCCCCGCCCAAATGTGGTATGATGTCGCGCGCACCGCCTAGCAAACACGGGAATGTCAATGGTGGTTTACTGTTGGTCCACCATCTGCGATGCTGCCCCAGCATTAATCCAGTATTGGCTCAACGTTTTTTTATTTGCAAGGGTATGCCTGTGTCATTCTTGTTATTAGCTCATCCGGCCTTTAGGCCTAAGATGAGCTTATGCCATCGTTTGTTGCCTGTCGTCCGTCGTCTGTCCACAATTCACAAGAAATGCTATTCCCTCAATTCGTATCCCCTTATTTGAATTTTGTTTGGTTTGTTTGAAAGAGCTCGTGCCTGTGCATCGAGCTGCCTCACGGATTTCAGAAATTTTAATTCATTATTATGTTATGCCCTGATTAAGGATGAGCTTCAGTGTCATTGACACTGGTTTTTTTGCTATGTTTTCAGTATCCCCACCTCCACCGGCACAGGCGCCACCCAGCTTCATCCCAGTACCGCCACCCATGCCTCCTCCAGCGCCCATATTAGCACCTCCACCTCCACCTCCTCCTCCAGGCCCAGCGACCCCCTCCAGTCCTGCAGATAACTGGTCGTTTGGTAAGCCTACGATGGGAGAGAGCACACAGCGCGGTGGCGGTGGCAGCACACAACAGTGGCCACGTAGTAATGGTGCCCCCTCACCTAAGTCCACCACAGGCTGGAGACAGGAGCCTGTGATCCAAGAGGACTTCAGTGCTGGTGGTGGCTGGGGCACCACTAATCAAACTGACACCAATCAGCTACGTGTGCAGGGCAACGTGTCGGGATCTATAGCACAGGCCGTCAGCGAGATGAGTGAGTCCTTACCACGTCAACCTTACCAAGGTAAAGCAACTCAAAGTCAAAAGGCAATCAATACTTACTTTTCCAAAGTCAAAAGGCAGTGACTGCATAATTTGCCTAAATACACACAACAAAAACGAAACATTTGTATACCAGTTGTACAATGTACAATGGGCCAACGTTGTACAAATGTTATACAGTCACTGCTTACTTTTCAAAACTATAAGGCAGTAACTACAACTTTTCAAAAGCCATAAAACAGCGAATGCTAACTTTTCCAAAGCAATAATTCAGTGACGGTTTTTCCCTAGATAAAAAGGTATAGGTTACTGCACTGTGTCTTTGTACTGAATATAATTTGACTGTGATCACGAATTTGGATATCAATAAACAAACAAAGCCCATCTACACTTCACACAATAATGCAATGTGCCATTTTCATGAAAAAATCATGTGATATCATCATGAACCTAACATGTGCTATCATCATGAACATAATATCTGCTATCTTCATGAACATAACTTGTGTTATCTTCATGAACATAACATCTGCTATCATCATGAACATAACATGTGCTACATGTATCATCATGAACATAACATGTGCTATCATCATGAACATAACATGTGCTACATGTATCATCATTAACATAACATGTGCTATCCTCATGAATATAACATGTGCTATCATTATGAATATAACATGTGCTACCATCATGAACATAACATGTGCTATCATCATGAAGATAACATGTGCTATCATTATGAATATAACATGTGCTACCATCATAAACATAACATGTGCTATTTTTATGAACATATCATGTGTTATCATTATGAACATAACATGTGCTATCATCATGAAAATAACATATGCTATTTTCATGAACATAACATGTGTTATCTTCATGAACATAACATCTGCTATCATCATGAACATAACATGTGCTATCGTCATGAACATAACATGTGCTATCATTATTATATAGTTATAAAAACAAGGTACTTCTATGGTTTTCAATTGTTTACACAAGTACACATTTAAATGTACATGACGAGCACTAAGAAATTAAGCATCCCCATCTGAAGCGTGTATATTTCCCAGCGCTGTTTAAATGTGATAACACCATCTCTGACGCTGACATAACATTGATACATATTTGCCGGACACCCTGGTTTATATTTGTACAATAACATCAAAAATACGACTTTTTTTCTTCACAGGGCAGTACGAAGAAGAAGAGTACATCAATGTTCCCACACATCAAAGAAGTTAGTATATTCATAGAACTCAACCCTCACAACTCTGAATTAATTTTGTTAACCTTTTCACTACCATACATGACGGAAATTTCCGTCGTCATTCGTCAATGCACGTAACCATAAAATGACACAAATTTTCGTCAAATATATACTACATTTTTGTATTTTCGTCATTTGAAGCTGGAAATTGCGTTAGCAATTCCAGCTTCAAATGACGAAAAATAGAACTCCTACACCAGTATATCTGGATCCTGGCATGCACCCCGGCCTGGAAGTCAAAGGGTTAAAACCATAGGGTTTTTTCAATATGAAATCATCATAAGTCTCTCAGTTAGCTCTTTTCGGCTCATTTGAATGCCTACGTTATCGGTTTACGGCCATAATAGATATCTCACTTCTTTAAAGGGACTGGCCCAGGCTAAAATCATCGAAAAGTCGGTGATTTTATTTTGGCTTCTTAATTTGACCATATGATGTAAACATGTCCATAGACTAGAACTGCAAAAGTTTTTAATTTTTTGTGTTGCGCATTCATCAGTTAGGCTAGATATAGAGACGAAATCCCCGTAGGCCTATTTCTTTTGTTTGACATGGTTGTCAAAAATAAGAAATCAGAAATTTCGTCTCTATATCTAACCTAACTTGTGAATGCGCAGCACAAAAAATTCAAAACTTTTGCAGTTCTAGTCTATGGACATGTTTACATCATATGGTCATATTAAGAAGCCAAAATAAAATCACCGATTTTTTAATGATTTTAGCCTGAGCCAGTCCCTTTAAGTGCTGGGACCGTCTTTATACGTTAGATTCTTACGTATAAAGACGGTTCCCGACACTGGAAAGGTTACTACATGAGCTCACTTTGCTCCAGCGATGATATTAATGAAACAAACCCGGCAAAGACGAGACGATGTTAACCAAATGTCGCTTCAATGTTGGGTCAGCGTCTGCGACGCTAGCCTAACATTGAACCAACATTTGTTTAGCCTTAACATGCTTAACATCTCGTGTTTGCTGGGAAGTGTGTGGCATAATGGACTAACGATATGCATATTTTATTTTGCGAGTAACTAAGATTATTAACAAAATAATAACTGTTTTTATAACAAAATCTGCTAGGTATGTATAATTATGGTATAATAATTTTGTTTATAACCTAATTAGTAATCATTATTTTTTTAACAAAGATCACAGGTTTGTTTTTCATTTTAAATTCAGATGATCATATGTTTTTTAATGAATATCATTATGTGTGTTAAAGTCCAACTGTAACCAGTGGTAACCAATTAAGTAGGCCTACATGTCTACCGACCCCGTGGTAGAGTAGACTAATCCGTAGCCGTCACTCAGTTTTTTTATGTCTACGTATTTAAACAGGGAGACCTCGACACTTGGGCAAAGGATTCTTTTGATTCTTTTATATTTATATTGAATTTAAAGTAATAGTTTAGCCCTTTAATCTCCAATATATTTGTAGGTGAAATAAATGTAATGACTATAATGTCCCCTCAGGCCATAGCGAATGATTAGCGCAAATCAGCCACTATAGTGAGTCGTAAGCGAGTGTCTCGGGCGGATAGAGTTCACACGATTAAAAAATATATATCATAATATATTATATCAAGAATACATTAGACCTATATGAACATATACTATATTATTATCATTTGCTCAGATGTGAACGGGTAGTCATAAATGTATGTGTTTGAAAAGAGGAGTGAGTGATTCGTGCGAATCATTTAATCTAGTGTGAACAGGCCATCGTGAGTAATTAAAAGAAACATAGGCACCCCCTTTCCACACCCACCCACCTCTCCTACACAATGTGAAGGAGGTGAGGGTAGGTCGGATGAAGGGGGTACATATGGGTAAACTGCCATCGTCACGCGGTGTAGAATATGAAATGACGTGATATGATTAGTAAGCTCAGTGGTGCTGTTTTAGAACGGCTTGAGAGAGCTGATTATGGAGGATTAAACCAAACAGGTGAACACACATACAAAATGACACATTTTGCTGGTGTTGCTGGCTTCTCTTGTTAACCCTTGGAGCACTGAGCTATTCAATTTAAATTTTCAGTCACTTGAAGTTGTGTCTCGCTACCGCGACACACAGCTTCAAGTGACTGAAAATGTATGCGATTTGTGAAATTATGTTTCTTACATCAGTGTTTCAAGATTAAAGGCATATTTTACTTTTAACAACTGGCTATGGGAGGTGCTAATAAATAGACAGAATGGCTACTGCAGTCGGCATCAGTGTTCTAAGAGCTAACCATAATAGCTAATTATTTAGTAGGTTATTTGCTTTATAGAATACTTTATACGTGCTACAAGGATGGGTCTTTATTTTCATGAGAATTTTTGTACACATCTCACCTTCAATCTGAAGACATATTAAGTTGCTTGTTGTAGAAATATAAACTATTATTTTCAATTAAAAACACTTATCATCACATCTTTGTCGTTCTTTGCACGCATTTTTAATTGCAAGCCCAAATGTCTATCGCAACAAAAAAAGAGGTTTCACATTTTAGTTCAAAATACAGTAGCCACTAACGTTATTGGGACTTACATGTTTATGCTTGGTTATATTACGGCTATTAATTATTATCATTATACTCAGAAAATATAGTTAACATTATTAGGATTGGGTCGTCACCGAGTTAAGACATATTGTTTAGTGTGGTCATGCACTACCTGTTTTGGTCTCGGCACCATGGACGTTCCTATTTTCCTATTTTATTTGCTGTATTTGTAGGGTTAGCGTACTCTTTTTTTATATGAAATGGCCGAAACTTTATTAGATTCTTGCTTGACGACCGCAAGCATAGAATTTATGAAAATCTTTAGCCGTGTTTTGCAAATAATGATCTGCTTCCAGCATATGATATCTCTGATACTTATCTCGCCTTGTAGTAGCATCTACAAGTAGGTTTTTTATCTTATGCTTGATAGTGTAATTGGTATTGAGAGGGAAAGAGCGCAATTAACAAAAACAACTATAAATATTGTCGTGGCATCTACAGCTGGGGGGGGGGGGGGAAGCGGGGATCCTGGGGTAGTGGTTAGCACCGCTGCCTTTCACGCTAGAGTTCGGGGTTCGGTTCCCGGTCTCGGCGGTTTGAAAGAAACAAAAATGTTTCTTCCCCATCCACGTGTAAAACTCAGTATTGTGATGATGCTCCGTGACCGAGAGGTAGCCTGCTCGGCCTCAGACCGCCAGGGCTCGAATTTCGAATTCTGTGTCTGGAGGACGGTGTCATCTCATTCATCTCACCATCCTCTGGAGATTCTCCTGGCCCAGTTTAGCATATATGTGCACAAAGGTGGCCTAAAGCCCGATTCATTTCATTTCTACAGCTGGGGGCGGGGGGGGGGGGGTATATTTCGGTAAGATGAGCAAGTTTGAAATTTAAATTTAAAATGATTGCAGCAGCCTCTCCAGCTTTTAAAAAACTATTTCGAATAACATCTTTGAATTATTTCGCATTCTTTCATTCATATGCGCTAACTGCGGTGATTCAATACTAATATCTGTTGCTTGTGGTGGTTGTTTTTGTTTTCGTTTATATGGTAACTATATATTGATTTACGGATGATGGTTCATTCTCAGGTAGGCCTACAGCTTAGCTAGGTTTATGATGAAATGTTTTACTTAGTTCAGGATGTTGTATGTTTAGTGCCACCACGAGCAGCACCTGCCCAGAGACAGCCGCAAGGTTACATGGATGACATCACAAATGGCTTCCGCAATGCTAATATCGGTGAGTGAGCTTAATATAACCGCTAAATTAAATATATCTTATACCCAATAAATTAAATTTAAATTTTCACCGACTTGCAGTTGTGTCTCGCTACCGCGATCCACAACTGCAAGTCGGTGAAAATTACTCATATAATGTGTTTAGTTTGGGATCAAACATTTGCAATATAATAATGGTTGTGTATTTCAGATACCAACCCTGCCCCTCCTCCCCCGCCTGGCCTGCCACCTGGTGGCCGTCCACTCATGCCCAGACAACCACCTACCAGCACCAGCACCTGGGCTAACAGTCAGTCAGCTGCTCCCCAACCTCCTTCTCTGCCCTTCCATACTATGGCACAGCCCGCCCAGAGATACGACCCTAGACCAGATTACGGCAGGGAAGAACCTCCTCAAATGGATATGGGGAATTCAGGAGGTGAGTAGTGACGAAGCTGTTTCTTTTAACCATTAAAGCGCTGAAATACTTTCGCATAAACCATAGAGAACAAAGCGTTTTTTTCAATTGGAAATCATCATCAATGTCTCAGTTAGATCTTTCTGATTCATATGAATACCTATGTCATGGGTCTACACCCATTGTAAGTAATTTATTTTTTCAGTGCAGGAACCGTCTTTAGACGTCTGATCAGGACGTCTACTGACGTCAGATTCTAACGTAAAAAGACGGTTCTCGCGCTGAAAGAGTTAAGAGCACATTTCAATGATCAATTTTGTCCAATCACGCATGTTTCAGTCAGCAATCAATTTGTATTTATAAAGGCAAGAATATTAATTTAAGTTTGAAATGTCGCAATGATCAGATTTACGGCACAATTCGCTTTTTGAATGTACATTACACCACTGATGTGCCAACAAACATTTTAGCATTCCTGTCCAGACAACTGATTTTCTAGTAAACAACGACCGGGATTTAATACGAATCTTATGCATGTCTTTGGAAATAACATAATTTCTTGGGGTTTTTTCAGATATTGGAGGTTCTTCATCATTTGAAAATGAGCTGAAAGGAAGATTAGTCCATCAAAGAGAAAATATATACGCCACAGGCGCCACCGTACATCGGAATTATTGAGCCAAAAATACACGAGACTGTCTATCATAGGCCTATGTATTATGATTTTTGGCGAAAGGGGTTTGAAGAAACACCTCATTATACAGATGTGTTATAAAGGCGACTATTTATATTATGATATGCGATAGGGACTCTGCTCGCAGTATGAGTAGTTGTTTGCAAATCCAGCGCAATTAGCATGTCGGCGACGTTGACCCAATGGTGTTTCAGTGCTGGGAGAGCGTTGGAGATACAGTGCTGAATCGACGGGATGAAAGCCTTGGACAGTGAAACCCCAGCAAACGCGAGACGTTGACCCACTGTTGTTTTAATGTTGGCCCGACGGCGGGCCAACATTAAAACAACATTGGGTTAACGTCTCGTGTTTGCTGGGGCGTTAGTGCTGTTATGAGATATATCAGAAAATATAGCGCTGTGTAAGTTGGTGAAGTAGACTGAAAAAATGCACCACTCTGACCAGCTTTAGCAATATATATCATCGAATAAGTTATGTAATCGGTTTGAAATATGTAAAACAGACATTTGTAGGAAAAACAATTTCTTCACAATTTACATAATATAATTATGCATATAACATACTAGTTTACCGTACTGGGCTTTTATTTTTGTGTTTTGGAGAACAATTGAATGTGCTGCGTTTGATTGTATTTTTGTATTGTGTATTAATATATACTTGTACATATTATAAATGTAAGCCTAATTGTATTGTTCCCCAGCGGCTGATAATGTTAGAACTTTGTCAAAGTTTATAGAATAAAGAATTTGGTAATTTTCACAAGTGGACAAAAAAAACTGCACAGTGGAGGCTGCAGTGACCTCTGAAAAAGACCTGCAGAGGGAGGTTGCGGTGACCTTTGAAAAAGCCCTACAGAGTGGAGGCTGCGGTGACCTCTGAAAAGGCCTTGCAGAGTGGAGGCTGCAGTGACTTCTGCAGCAAAAGCCTTGCAGTGGTGAGGCTGCAGTGACCTCTGCATCAAAAGCCCTGCAGAGAGGAGGCTGTAGTGACCTCTGTATCAAAAGTCCTGCAGAGTTGAGGCTGCAGTGACCTCTGCATCATTAGCCATCATTGTCACGTGAGGGTTTACCATGGAGGAATAATGCGTGGAAGCAGAAATATATAAGATTTCTGGTGGGAGTTGACATGAAAATAAATTTTAACCATTTTCTTCGAAAACTTGGAAAGATGTGGTGTGATTGTGACTTGGAAAAATAATGATGTGTTGGTGTATGTGTATGAATGTGGGCCTTTTTGAACTAAAAGGCAGGCGGTACTTTAACCCTTTAACCGCAAAATTATTCAATTTGAATTTTCACCCACTTGAAGTTGTGTCTTGCTGACGCGATCCACAACTTCAAGAGAGTGAAAATTATTCAGATTCGACAAAATGGAAGTTAACTCTTTTCAACTCTTGCTGGTTGATGTCACATTTTATCTTTACCATATTTAAAATGTGGTACTTAATGTGCGAATAAAAAATGAAAACCCGAATATATGCGGCACCGGCGGTTAAAGGGTTAAGCCTCAACGACGCTGCCATTTAGCTGGCTTAGTCGGCGAGTGGATACAAGAGTATGCCAGTAACTATTAATTATTTTACAGAAAGACTTCATCACGCAGTTTATAGTGTTGTAGTGGGCATGATCTAGGTTTACCAGGTGTGACTTCGTACAGAATATTAGCGTCCACAATGTATTTGTTCAGAGTGATGTCAGAGATTCTATTATATTACGATATATTATCTTGCATAGATACATCATACTGGCAGTGTAATTTAAACAGGATTCTTGTGTTCAAATTTGGAGAGTTTATTTGAATGAGGATAAACACGAATCTCATAAATCATACAATTAAATATAGTCCTACATATAGTTCGTAGACGGTGGGCCTACAGTAAACCAATGTTGGGCCAACGTCTCATGTTTGCTGGGTATGGTAATTCAAATGAGTATTTGTTCATTTATTATAACGTAGGCTACCTGTATTCCTCGGGGTACAACCAAAAATCGATAATCTTCCGTTCTCGTCAGGGGATTCGTATACTGCCCCTGACATACATGTACATGTTTAAAATTTACGGAAATTGCCATGGCCAATGTTGATTTAATGTTTATCCATCGCCTGCGACGCTGGCTCAACATGAACCCCCAACATTGGCTCAACGTAGCAGATTTGCTTGGACTAAGATTGAGAGTGCTGTGGATGGGTCAACATTAAACCAACATTGTACCAAAGTCTATCTCGTGTTAGCTGGAGCAGTGTCATAAATTATAGAAATCTATTGTAGTGTCCAGAGTCAGATGACGTAGTTTTCCATACTTACATGTAAGTGACTCAGATTATGTGAAATGTAACATATTTGTATTATCACTTAAAATATCGTTACTGTTCCTTACATCAGTCATTAGCAATAGCAGTGGATCAATATATTGTTGCGTATATAGAATGTCGCGCAGGATAATTTGCGTACATTGTTAGTTTTGACTCATGGTGTTGTATCAAGTATGACAATAATCTGCTAGTGTAATATAATGTTACAGAATAAGTCCTGTCTTAAACTATAATGGCATCCACAACGCATTTTATAACTGATGCAATTACCCGATGAAGGCCCAATTAGAAAACATGAAAATGATAAAAGTTGATGTCATTACAAAATGTTATAAAAGAGCTTACTTAGTATTAATGTTCGATTTATTCAACCACATATTATTATCGTGTCTTGAGCTGTACATGGAAATTTTATAGGGGTGGATACTGGCGCACATGAACGGGACCAAGACGGAGAAATCTCACATTTTGTTCAGGATTTATTCCACGGGCAAATCAACCATTATTCCTGCTGCAGCGCATAATGAGACGACCTGAATAGTTAATTGTGAACTAATCTGTTCAATCACGACATTCGTAATGTACTGGTTATGATGGACAATAATATCAGCATAACTTTCAAGAGCGTCTCAGAACAAGCCATCTCGACCAATCCGAAGCCTACGATATATCGTAACTTGTACGAGAATACGACCATGGGATCTTCTGATCTTTTGCATCGTAGAATTATTGTCATGCCTTTTTGTTGCTCAAGTGTTAATACTCAATTATAATGTGATATAATACTGCTTACTGCGTATGCCATGTATGCTGTTTTCATAAAGCGTAGTAATTTGTGTGATAACTTTACTACTCGTATAATCGACATCACAACACATATCGTAATTAGTAATATGTGTATTTATGTTATCATATAAATGTACATGTGAACCATAGTAGGCCTACTCTGATCGGAATTAAATCATATTGAAATAAGTAAATTATTTTATTTTTTATAGTAGACTATTGACCTTTACAAATACTGTATTTATTATAATCACTGATCGTTTTTAACGGTTTCAATTTGTACAGATCGATCAGGGGGGGGGGGGGGCTGTACATATTCCCAGTAACTGATTTTAAATCTTTTCTTACATATTTTGTCTTGAGACGAATATCGTGAATTTACTTCCACAACCACGCTGTCATAACTCATTGAAATAATTTCGCACAGTGTAATTCTTTTTCAAGTAAAATGTAAAAGTTGAACGTACACTTGTCAACGTTCAAGAAGGAGACTTGAATTCACGTTCAATTTAAAAATAATTGTATAAATAATTCATTGCATCAATAATACGTCATTATACTAATTGATAGAGATACAACATTTATAATTGCTGTTTGTTACTTTAATAGAGATAGTTTGTTAAGTTGTTACTGTGCTGCAGATGTATGTCAGCGATGTATGAGGTAAGCATAAGATTACTATATTATATTTCTCACATATTTAACGGAATATTGTAATTTATATTGGAATTGCTTCATAATGGTACCAACAACTCCAACCCAATAAATTGGAAGATTTCAAAATGTTTGCTACTTCAGAAAAAAACGACTATAATATTATTTTAGATGGTCGCTACTATTACGAGATAACAAAATATTTAATTAACAAATGACGGATTCCTTTGCTAATGCCAACAGTCAGCTGGGTCTGATTGCTGCCTTGTGAGAATAGTAAAAAACGGTACAGTGGAACCTGCTATGAGCATCCACTCTTGGGGCACTTGAAAAGTAGCATATGTGAGGTTCATTTGTATAGGAAATGTTGTTTTGGGGAATGGTCGAGTGGCCTCCCATAGGAGTTTGGCTGCCCATAAGTGTGGTTGCTCATAGCAGTTTTTGCTGTACATTTATTCGGTCAAATATTGAGATTTATTAAGTAGAAATGATTTTGTTGTTTGTTGCTGAAATCAAGGAGCTATATTGAGCATCAATAATATTCACCAAGGCAATAAACCTAACCCACCCGGCACAAGAAAAAATCTACAGTTGTCGCTGCATAGCGAATAAAGTAGTGCATTTTACGTCGTGTATTTAAACAAATATCACTCCTTATATTGTGCCATTGTACTAACTGAAATATATTTTATACACATGTTTTTCGTTGATAATTACCATACGAGGATTTAATCAGAATAAAATATTAAAAAATGATTTAAATTGTTTTGTTTTTTTTTACTTAATCCTTCGAAGCGTGAATTTACCATTGTCATCTTCATCCACTACAAGCCGCGAATTGCTGTCGCAACTCTCGACTTGTAGTGGATGAAGATGATTTGCTGTGGTTTAAAAATTAAAGAAAATTGGAATGTATTGGTTGGCCAGTTTCATGGAAATTATCGTTCTAAAACCCTTGGTTGCAGGAAAATTAAGTTTGTTTTCAGGGATGTGAAATGATGCTTTAATGCATCACGAGGGCTTAAAGGGTTAAAGCAGTGTCCACTGTCAGCCGTTAAAGAGTTGAGAGTATACCGGTACCCAGAGAGAATCGTGATCAATCCATCAAATCCACGTTGAGTCCCCTGCCGTTTCTCGTCACCAAAGCCAAGTGACAGTTATGCATGTGAAGAAGCGGCACGCGCAAATAACACTGTCTTGATATCCCTGTGGAATCGAAGTTAGGATTGACCTATCATTGCGCGTCAACAAATCCACATGCAGAACACACGAAGGAAAGCCACCTAAAAATAACATCTGATATCTGTAAAACCAATGTTAATTGATCCAGCATTACATATTTCACATTGAGGCTACATGACAAATATAATTTTATATACTTAAAATATGCTTCATGTAGTAGGCCTTGTTAGAGCCAGTTGTGTCCGCCAGGTACAGAAATGTCCGCAACAACATATGTCCGCAAAAAAAAAACGCAAAAGTAATGTCAGACACAATATATGTCCGCAAAAAGAAATGTCCGCCACAATTTATGTCCACAACACAAACAAAAATGTCAGCACAAGATATGTCTAAATAGGCCATCCGGCCACCATAATCCCCCACCCTTCCCGCACGATAGACCTTTTTCAGGGTGCATCCTTTACTGATTTCCCACTTTCTGTTTTGGAGTAATGATCTACTTATCTAGCACAGTTTGCCATATCAAAAATAATAAAGTCAATGATGGTCGCAAGTTGGCCATTTTTTTCAATTTGATCAAATTGGCATTTTTGGGACAATATCCTTCACTGAAACCACACATTTCGTACACCTTTCTTGATATAACCCATATAAAAAAATTGCCTGAAGTCGGTCATTTATAATTTGATGGAGTTGACATTTCTCAGGGCATATCCCTCCCTGAAACCGCACATTTTGTTCTATGGTGATCATAGTGATGGTCTATCTATCTGTCACAGCATGCCAGATATCAGGCATATTAAAGTTAATAATGGTTTGTCAGATATCCGGCATATTAAAGTTAATTATGGCTGATAGTCGGCCATTTTAAATTTGATTGAGTTGATATTTTTCAGGGCATATCCCTATCAGTTACATTAAAGTTAATAAAGTAGGTCAAATTTCTTTAACCTGAAAAGTCACATCTACACCCCATCAGGCATATTAAAGTTGAATAGAATGAGTAGTTCCGAAACAAACACGAAAGCATCCCTCTGTTACCACCAGTCGACTATTTTAAATTTGATATAGATCAGCCAACTTTCTCAAGATTTTTTTCATAATACCGATTTAGTTATTATGCCAAATTTCTAAGATAATTGGATTTTATTTCTGCGAAATTTGTCATGGGTTATCCTTGTGTGAGTCCTTATTACCATGATTACATTTTATTCTAATTTCATGGCCCGGCTATTTTGCTTTGTTTTTGAGCAGCTACGTGAATATCACAATTACTCAAATTCAAAATGGCCGCTAAATTTTAAAATCGTTTGCTTCAAAAAGTTGGCTGACACAGCTGTGCAAATTTGCAAAATACAAAGATCCACTGGAAACTTTTCCTGAAACGTGCTAACGATTATTTCTTTGTTAGTAATTAAAAGGTTGATTATATGGGAAGCAAGAAGTCACAAAAAACTCCTGGTGGTATGTGATGGCTATATGTGAGGTATGAGGAAGCAGAATTTGATAGATCAGCTATCATGCAAGACATGATTTATAGTAATGGTCTAGCCATCTAGTACGGTTTACCAAATAACGGCCATGCGAAAGGGAATAATGGCCGATAGGCGGCCATTTTGAATTTGATCGAGTCAATTTTTTTCAAGATGCATCCTCTCCTGAAATCTCACATTTTGTTTCATAGTAATGGTCTAGCTATCTAGCACGTTTTACCAAATATCAGCAATGTGAAAGTAAATAGTGGCCGATACGCAGCCATTTTAAATTCGATTGAGTCAAAAGTTTTTAAAAGGCATCCTCTCCGGAAATGTCACATTTTGTTTTAGGGGAGGTTTACAGAAGTTGTAACAGTGCACTTTGACAAAATTCGTGTTGATTAATTTCTACTCACTAGGTGCCAATTATGTCTTCTATAGCCATGTATTATTGTTATGTATTCCCATCACATAATACCCAGGACTTTTTTAGAACAACCATATTGGACAGAAAACAAGGCAAAAAGTATTTGTTTGAATACCAATTCATTATCACTTATCACAATGACAATTCAAGAAACAATGTGAATTATGTATGATTATAAGTCATCTTGGAGGTCTTTTATGATGACAGACTAAATGACTGAAAAAGATTGATGATAGCGAGATATGTTGCCAAATATTTCGTGGGTGCTTAAGAGGCTAGATGTAACAGATGAGAGGGGGCAAATTGTAACAATGTTACAATTTGCCCCCATTATCTCCCCGTAGTTTTACAAATAGCCCCAATAGATTATGGGAACTATGTTACAACCTGCCCCTATAAGTAATATATGTATGTATATAGATACATCTAGATCAAAACTGCACTGAAATTTATTGTATTGGTCCTCTACTATGTTTTTTAGGTCTACCTATTTTTAGCTGCTTTTTTATATTGACCAGGTACACAATGTCGATGATTTAGTAATCTGATTCAGCATTCTGAAAGTCGCAATTTAATTTAAGCAAGCCTATGAATTAAAGGTTATTGCAGACTTAATCTTACATAAATGGTGAATTATTTGCTGCAAAACTCGATTTTGTATATTTATGTGTGGCACTATGGCGTGTTACAATGTATGGGCACAGTAACTGTGCTACAACTTGCCCCCAAGCCGTTACAACTTGCCCGCATGGGGGGGAAATTGTAACACCTTAGGTCTGGTCATATTTCACTGCACCACATAGTAACTATTGATGATATTTATCTAAATGATATTCTATTTTATACGGAAAATAGTATTCCTTAGCTTGATAAAATGACTTCATTCATAAAGTTAATTATCACTTGTAAAAATACTAAAATGCTGAAAATGTTACAGCTAGCCCCGCTCTCCCCTCTAGTTATTGTCTAGCTATCCAGCACGGTTTACCTGATATCAGGCCTATCAAGGTAAATAATGCCGATTGTCGGCCATTTTAAATTTGATAAAAAGTAAAAAATTTCAGGGTGCATCCTCCCCCGAGAACTCATATTTTGTTTTATAGTAATGGTCCAGCCATCTAGCACGGTTAATCAAATATCGGCCATGTGAAAATGAATAATGGCCGATAAGCGGCCATTTTGAATTTGATCAAGTTGATTTTTTCAAGATGCATCCTCTTCTGAAATCTCAAATTTGTTTTATAGTAATGATTTAGCTATCTAGCACGGTTTACCCAATATCAGGCCTGTCGAGGTGGATATGGCTGATAGGCTGCCATTTTGAATTTGATCGAGTTGAAATTTTTCAAAATGCATCCCCTCCTGAAACCTTACAATTTGTTATATAGTAATAGTGTAGCTATCTTGAGCGGTTTTCATGATATTCCGCAATATCAGGCCTGTCAAGGTGAATAATGGCCGATAGACGGCCATTTTGAATTTTATTGACTTGAAATTTTTCAAGATGCATCCTCTCCTGAAACCTTACAATTTGTTATTTAGTAATGGTGTAGCTATCTTTAGCGGTTTTCATGATATTCCGCAAAATATTTCAGTCGGATTTACCGATGTCAAATTAGGTCAAAGTGCTGGGTCAACTTCAAGGTCAAGGTCCAAAAACCTGAAAAGGAACCAACTAGGGACCTTAGAGAACATGTATGTGCAATATGACTGTAATCGGCCCAGTACTTTTCGAGATCTGCTCCGAAAACGAAGTTTGGTCAAAACGTCTAAATAGGTCATAGTTCTGAACCAAAAGTAGGTCAAAGTTCATATACCACAAAAGGCACAACTAGACCCCCTAGAGGTGTTGTGTGTAAAATTTGAAGACAATCGGACAAGTACTTTCAGAGATATGCTCCGGAAACGAAATGTTCACGGACGGCCCAACGCCGTAACATCATTATTCTCATCTGCGACCTTGCGTATTGAATTCAGATTAAAAATATTTTAACCTGTCCATTATCCACCTGGAAGGAACCCAAATACCAAAAATTGTTAACCTAGCTTA
Source organism: Flabesymbios commensalis (assembly GCA_964017125.1). Classification (NCBI taxonomy): domain Eukaryota; kingdom Metazoa; phylum Annelida; class Polychaeta; order Terebellida; family Flabelligeridae; genus Flabesymbios; species Flabesymbios commensalis. The sequence goes on from OZ024908.1 coordinate 30,824,514, forward strand.
TTTTCTTACAAAGTTATAGGCAAAAGAATAAAACGGAGGCGGAATCCATAGCTCCCTCCGTCTCACCTACGGTGACGGTGGGAGCTAATAAATATTATACTTACTGGTATATTGCATTTACAGTATGAAAAAAAATAATGGGAATCCAGTACAAAATTGAATATCATTCATATTTTATTACCATGACAGCAAAACATGGTGATTGCATTGATGTGAACATGATTATACAATGGTTCGATGATACTGAAAATGAAAATGTGAAATTGTAATGGAAATAAGAATACAAATGTCATAGAATGATAGGAGATGAAAAAGACCTACAAATTATCATATCTGTATCACATTAAGCACAAAAACTGCTAGTAGCTATTTAATAAAAGTATCATGTTCATCAATGCTGAATGTACATTATTTATCAGTCACAATAGATGATGTGTGAAGTATGTGTTCCCAGGCAGCCCTGTGACCATGACTACAGGGCTAATATGGTACTTCACCCCAATGCTGTTTCTATTTGTTGATCTATTTTTTTCTGACAACCCGAATTATTTATTTGTTTTAATCCACATGCATATACACAAACAAATCAGATTCGTATTAAGGCTATTCCTTAAAAAATGGAGGGGGGGGGGAGGGGGAAGTCTAATATAAATGTGTGTGGGGATGGGGTTGAGAAAGAAAAAGTTGACATGGGCGAGAATATATATATATATATTAAAATATAAATATATGGCTTTGTTTTGCTGGTGAGAGGGGAAATTTATTACAATGCAAGGTGGGTGGGAACAAAAAATATTCATAACATCACATTTTTAAACGAAATAGCCTTAATTTATGTTGACTGTCTCAGCCACATCTTCAATATTTTCAATATTGACAGAACTAAAGATCAAAATGATGTGACTTAATCAGGATTGCAAATAATAAACATGCATTAACTCTCTTAGGCTACTATGTTTTTTTCTCTGTTTTAGATGAGCGCGCGCATTAGATTTAGGCCGCACATTACCAAAAAAAACATGTGTTTTTTTCTGCCCAGCGCGCGCATTGGATTGTTGCCAATTTTCCGAAAAAAACAGTCAATTTCGGGGGATAAAAAAAAAAATTCGAGATAGAAATAATATTTTTCCGGCTATGTTTTTTTTTGCTTGTTTTTTTCGTCGACCCTATTAACTTTTTTTTTAGTAAATCGAAAGTTGTTTTTATTTTGTCGTCATCATTAACTTTTCCGAAAATATGACTAATGTTTTCTTTATTTGGTCGCCCTCATTACCTTTTCCAAGAATATTTTCAATGTTTTTTTTTCTTAAATGTTTTTTTTTTCCGCCCTGTCTCATTAGATTTTGGATTTTTTCTGATCTAAAACAGAGATATTAAACAAAGTGGCCTTAGGGTGCCAAATGAGATAATTGATATTTCCAAAGATTGACTTAAATGATTCTCGGACACAATTCACACACATTTCCTATGTTCATATATTAGTAGAATATTGTTCATAACTATTGTGTATTAATTTACAAATTCACATGCTTCTATTTAAATTGACCATTACATTCTTGGTTTATATCAGCATAGGAAAATTTACTGGTTACAGATAAATGCGTGTGGGCAGTCATCTCGTTTTGTTCTGACGCCATACATAACAACATTATACATACTTGAGTGTATGCTTGCATGACATATTCTAATAAGAACAAGATATCTGTGATTATTCGCTATTAGATATATTGCTGGTATAGTTTGATATACATTAACTTAGTGTCTGATAATGTCATGATCAATTCATTTGAAGTAGCATTGTCAGTCAGTAAGCTGTCAGAAAAAGCACAGCTCCCTTAAGAAGAGCACTCTATCATGATATAAAATTGATCTCTCCAAAATTTGAGCCTGTCTCTGCACTACATAACATACCAGTAGTTCAAAAACTATTAATTGAAAAAAATGGTATAATTGATCACAGACACAGACTGTGTCATGTTCAGAGCTTTTTTTAATACAATATACTCGGGGTGTTTTACAAAATCGTGACATCTTTATTCATTTTGAGATTGGAATTCCGGGAGCAATTCATATCTCAAGGTGAATGAAAATGAGACCAAATCGATGGGTTATGTGGGGGGGGGGGGGGGGGGTGTTAAGTTTAAAAATAATACTTAAACAGCAAAATGACAAATGACAGGTCTTCTTCTAACTGTAGTCTTCACATAGATTTTCATAAAATAAAAAAAGATAAAAAAGTTAAAACTCAACACCTATATTACAATTACAACCTATTTACATAGACATCAAGTCATCTGTAGACAAAACAATGTGTGAACAAATCTGATACCTGACATTCACCCAACACAGGCTTAATGTTGGTATATTTTCCGCCACGCTGGACCAACATTAAGTCAGCGTTGGGTGAATGTTTCATACAAAACATATAATACATATATTATAATCTCTGTGTGAGAGGAATGTGCAATAGTAACACAATCTAGCTCTCTGCATAATTGATTTGCTTAAAACTTGGTTGCAAAAACAACAAATGCTAAAATAAAAAGAGTAATCTATACAAACTACATTAAACAATAAGCAATAAAAGAAATGTTCAAACTTGGCACAAAAAAAACAGAAACCGGAAAAAAGTACATATTGCAGAAATGGATAGAAGTTGATCTGCCTTAGAAGAACTCTTTCCAGTGTATGTTATGTTCTAGCACAAATGGTGCATACACATAAAAAGTACACCTTCACAGATACAGACTGTGTTCATGATCAGCAAATACAGTGTATAGCTTGTGATGTGACTGCATATCTCAAAACAATTATAGGCAACAATTAGAATGACTAGTTTCTCCACATCAAGGTATCTGAACAATCAATACACACATTGTAAAAAATGTCAAATACAACCAAATGCCTACTACCCAGCAAACACGAAAGATTGTCCCAATGTTGGTTTAAAGTTGGTCTCCCTTGTATGATGTAGGCCAAATATTAAAACAAAATTGCATCAATGTCTCGTGTTTGTTTGGCGACTTACTCTTAGCGAAAAACCAAGCAAGATGATCAGACAAACAAGTTAATGTCTACTACTTGTTCAGGTGGATAAGAAAAGCCTACACCCCTGACAGTAGAGAATAGATGAAAGATTCTCACTTTGTTTTTAAACAGGTTTCACTTCGTATAACTACTTTCATAACCCATGTCATCTGTCGAGTCCTGTGTGATTTTTCAGAGCAGCTATCATAAGGTTACATTTTCGGGGGTTAAAAACAAACCTGTATACTGTAATGTGTGACTTAGCCAGAGATTTGTCCACACATGTGAAGTCTATGAATAGGATGGGGAAAATAAATATTAAAAAACACCCTAAGCTCATGTCCAGAAATATTTTTTAAAGTGACAATACAAAAAATGTATATACAATAAATATTGTCTTCACTGAAATTTGGTATTTACAGTTTGAACACATCACATTATAAAATGGAAGTCAACAGCCGATTGTACAAAAACACACCTTTCTCTACAACATTGCTATTAGGGCATATTGTGATTAGAGCAAACTAAATAAATATAAATAAATAAAGATAATCAAAGTTTCTTGGCATTCCAGACAGCCTATCTTTCATTCCATTTTCTTATTATGCTAGTTAAAATCAGTCACAAAATAGACATTTTGTGGTGCCAGGCATTAACATCACATGTATAACATACAAAATACAACTTGCCAGCTTGTAAAATGTAACTTACATAAATGCAAAAACTAATATAAAAACATTTTTGTAGCATAATTTCACAAGTGTTAATAATTTTTTCATTATTATTCATTGTTATGCTGGTTCAATTCGAAATCATACAAAATAGTGTCAAATGGCAAAAGATAATTCTTCCGAGCTCAACATTATAAATAACAAGTGTGACAAAGAGACAAGAAAATCTCATCCTAATTTTCAGTCATTTATCATTAAAAAGTTAAGATGATCTTAAGATGATCTTAACTTTTTTATGATAACTGACCTAAACTAGGTCAAAGTTAAGATAAGATTTTCTTAGTGAAATGAGCCCCTGGTGTACTAAAGACAAGTAGGCACATGATTACTCAAGTTCATTTTTTCTTATAGTTTGCGAAGTAAATCTCTGATAAAGCCACACCATATGATCATTGCTTCTTAGGACACTGGTCCACACAAAACAACGACTTGATAATTTTTGTAATTTCAATGGTAGATTGAATGAATGGAGCGACTTCAGACCACTTTACAGTCAAAAAAGCTTCCAACAAATTTGCATAACATTTGTACAACGTCGGCCCAACGTCTTCGACTATGGACCAACATTGTACAAATGTTATACAGATGACTAAAATTTTCCAAGTGGAGAGGAAGACAAATTCTGTCTTTTTTAAAACCAAAATACAGAGGGCTGAGAATGACGGCAACAGCCGCAAATTTTACCTTCTGCACCCGGTGGTGCCCTTTTTAATTTTTAAAAATGTACCTTCAAGAGGTACAGCAGCCAATAATTTTGAAAAAAAAGTTTCTGCATTTTGAGTTGCAGCGATTCTAACGAAATAAAGATCAAAGTGGTACAGTCTAATGTGAATATTTTATATAGTCATCACAAATGAACAGTACATATTTTTGTATAAATATATAATCTTATACTAGCAAAACATATCAGTCATTAACAATACAAACAATGTGTACAATGATTTGACTTAAAAATAAAAAAACATGCTACCTCTTCACCACTGCAAGTATACTCATCTGCAGGCATTTTCTAAATATACATATCGAGTACACCTATACACATATCAATAGCATATAATATTTCATAGATATAGCTTCATGGAGATTTTACTATCATCTAACATTTAGTTTTTTCAATTATTGGCCCACCAAAACCAATAAATTTATCACTTGTAAAATGAAATGAAACATATAAATCATCAAAATAAAATGTTATTTTCTTCAAAAAGTGCAGGTTTAATTTTACATTCATTTTAAGATGGCATTGCTAGCTTCAAACAAATATAAACATTTTAGGATTCAGTGAGGTAAACTTATTATTTTGCCAGCTTTATAAAGCTGACCAGCAGTTGTCATTATTAGCAGAAATACACAATACACCCTCCGTATCGTGATTTCTCACATCAGCTAGATGTACAGTCATCATAATAAAATCAAAGTCAACTGAAATCTACCTAAAAAGAAGCCCTTTGTTATCAACTGTACATTTGATTCGGTTACTGAACTATAGCTTACAGTGGTCCCCATTGGCTCAGTGGATAAGATTCGGGAATGAACCTGGTAATGTGTGTGTTTTTCATATTTATCAATGCAGACAATATCAGGAAAATAATAGCTAAAAAGTATCAAATAACACTAAAAATTGATATGTATAACTACATAAGTTTGGGGAGCAAACTGAGCAGAGAAATATATCAGGTAGTGTCTAAAATGGATATTATGGTATATCCATATATCAGAGTAAATATCGTATGGTAATGCATGGCTAATAGATGTATTAATAAATTCACATTAGCACTCTACTAAAGGATGAGAAATATAGCAGCATGACATCGATACCTTCAGCATAGTCCTCTAAATTTAGCTGTAAGATTTTCTATAGCTATGGGTATTAACCCTAACAGCGCGGGGATCGACTTTGGAAATTTTTAAATGATTAATTTTCACCCACCCGGAATAGCGAAACACAACTTGAAGTGGGTGCAAATTTAAATCAGAAGACTTAGGGGGGGGGGGGGGGATCTTATTGTCAGGGTGACTAACTGTAACTGACACCCCAGAGAACACGATACATTAACCCAATGCTGGGTGATTGTTGGGCCGACGTCGGAGACGCAGGACAACATTAACACAGCATGGGGTAAATGTATCGTGTTTGCTGAGAGTTGACTACGTGTACTATACCTATATAAGTTATTACACCCAAACATCAATATTATTAAGTCTGAAACACTCGGCTTAAAAAAAATATAAAAAATATGTGTAAATTATAAATGCAGAAATTAAAAAATGTCATCGGCAGGCCTTTTTCGTAAACATATGTCAAAACTATGCAGAGTAAATCACCTGAGACAATGAAATTATAACCAATGATGCCTACACTGGTCACAATCTACAAAACTTGGATATCAGGTCTATCAAATTCTAACCAATGACGCCCCCACTGATCACAATCTACAAAACTTAGATCTCAGGTCTATCAAATTAGAACCAATGATGCCTCCAGTGGTTACAATATGCAAAAATTAGATATCAGGTCAGTCAAATGTTAACCAATGATGCCTACATTGGTTACAATATGCAAAACTTAGATATCAGGTCTATCAAATTATAACCAATGATGCCTCCAGTGGTCACAATCTACAAAAATTAGACCTCAGGTCCACCAAATTATAACCATTGATACCTCCACTGATCACAATCTACAAAACTTAGATCTCAGGTCCATCAAATTATAACCAATGATGCCTACACTGATCACAATCTACAAAACTTAGGTATCAGGTCTATCAAATTATAACCAATGATGCCTACACTGGTCACAATCTACAAAACTTAGATCTCAGGTCTATCAAATGTTAACCAATGATGCCTACACTGGTTACAATATGCAAAACTTAGATATCAGGTCTATTGACAAATTATTCAAATACATATAATGGGACAATATTACAGTTTGAGCAGCATACATATATTGGAACTAAAATTAGGTAGCAGCTTGTCTGTTATCAAAATATCTTTTAGTTCAGAATTCACCAACAATCATGAAGCATGTGTATATTACTCTGATTAAACAATTGGATTATTTGAGATAAGTAAACTATATTTCTAGTCTTACATATAATGATATAGTTTTTGAGGCATTGTGTGGAATTTCTTTTATAATTTCACATCTAGTAATAAATAAACACGATGCTTTCAAATAGGTCAAATAAGATTCTTACAATGCTTATAAATAGATCAAATTATATATATTTTTTTTTTTAAAAGATCAAAATCACGTTCAATTGAAGGGTCAGAATCATACTCCAAATCCCCTGAATATAATTCCCCCTTGGAGATGAAGGGTGTATCTGCCACTTCACAAAGAGGCAGCTACACCATTCATCCCCAAGGTGATGATAATATCCACGTATAGTTATCATCCAATGCCTTCAATTGATTTAAAATTTAAATAGAAGGAATCCAACATTGAAATGTAGTACATTGTATTTGTACACCACCAAGGTACAAATACAATGTACCTGGTTCCAATGGGATGGTATGCGAGTGATTATACTGGAGGTGGCTTGTGAGCGCCGCAGGTTCCGTAGTATGGATAGACGGGTGCGTAGCTTAGATCTCCTCTCATAGACTGCTCATCATCAGCCGTCTCCCTCAGGCTCACTGCCCCAAACATACTTGGCTCAAATATGGGTTTTTCCACTGAAACAGTGAACATAATGTCAATAAGTAAAATAGCAATTTGCCCAGTCTAGTCTGATCTTTAGTATTTTAGTTGCTTAAAGATATTAAAATCATACACTGTATATGGCATTGACACAAACAATTGATATTATATACCAGGGTACAAGCAATATGTATTTTAACTCTTACATCGCTGAATTATTTATGTATAAACCATAGAGAGCAAAGGGTTATTTAAAATCATCATAAATGTCTTAACTAGCTCTTTCCACTTCATTTGATTAACTATGTTTTGGGTCTTCAGCTATTATACATATTTCAATTCTTTCAGTGCGGGGACCGTCTTTATACGTATAAAGATGGTCCACCGCGCTGAAAGGATTAATTGATGAAATATAACAATCACAGGAGAAAAAACAACTGGGCTATGTAAAGCATATACAGCATACATTTGCCGAGCATGGTACATGCAGGACTAATGCTGGGGCACCGTCGACATTAACCCTTCTCCTGTTAAGTTCTCAACATTAACTCTTCTCTGCTAAGTTAATTTATTTAAATTTTCACCTATTTGAAGTTGTGTCTTGCTACCGTGATCCACAACCTCAAGTAGTTGAAAATTACTCATATTTTGTTTAAATTGAGACCAAGCATTTACAAATCTCTATGTTTAAACACACATTTTGATCCCAATAACAGCAATTTAATCGGCTAATAAAACCAACTAAAAACGACCATTGTTGTGATTAAGCCACCTAGCAGGCAAAGGGTTAAGCCACTATTGGTTAAAAGTATATAAAATTTGTTGGTTCTATATGTCACTAACATAAAGGTGCTTCTGGAGCATTGGCACGAGCTGATGGTGCTGTAGGAGATGGTCTGAGGGGAGCATCTGTGGGATCATAATGTCCTGGAGCATAAGGAGGGGGTCGCTCCCCGTCAGGAAGCTGTGGACTTGTACATATCTCTGGTCGTCCTAGAGTCGTGGCACTCGGCGCTGATGGCGACGCCTGATTCTCACACGCCCCGGCCACCGCCACCAGCTGTGTCAGTGATAACTGACTCTGAGAGACTCGAGCCAATACATCCAGACTCTCCATTGACTCCTGATAGGGCTGATTGAACATTCCGGCTACACAGGATTTCATCTCCCGGCGACTCATGGGCACTGTGCCGATATAAATATCTTTTGTAAAGCAGATTGGTGAGCAACCTTCAATAATGGCCTTTAACTGAAAAAACAAACAAAAATCATATCAATAAAATATATATCATCACAAATGTAGTTGTAAGGGTGTATCTGTCACTTTGTAATGTGGTAGATACACTCCTTTAATTACAATAGTTTTATGTATTCCACCCTTTAAGTGCTGGGATATATTAATATAAATCTAAGGGTTTTTTTCAATTTAAAATCATCATAAATGTCTTAGAATCTACTTTAGCTCTCTCAGCTTCATTTGAATACATATGTTATGGGTCTACGGCCCTTATAAATATTTTACACCTTCAGTGCGGGGCCGGTCAGAATCTGATGTATATAGACCAATTTTACACATCAGAATCTGATGTCTAAAGTCCGTCACCGCACTGAAAGGGTTCCGATTATAAGTGACGTGCCATATCAAAACCAGTTCTATGTCGCAAAATATTGAAAATGAGTTAGTAAGTGGCGTTTGAAGAGCCAGCGCGCAGGTTTCAAATCCACCAAAAATTATAAATATATCTTAATTATTTAGGAAATCACTTAAGCCCTAAATATCGCAAAAGAAAATGACTTTAAAATTTAAATTTAATTGACAAATAGTTTAAAAACTTCAAATTAAATCATTTTTTTTATATAAGAAATAAAACTAGGGTATCTTCAATTTTTTGTATTTATATTGCTTTGAAGTTGTATTTTCGATCAGCGTTAAAAAAGAAAATTAGCAAAAAAATATTATTTTAAAAAAACATGGCCATAACTCAAAATCTAAAGCTCTGACATAGGTCGGGTGCCGATGTGGCATTCAGAATTATGATTACTTTGTGAAGCTACAAAACAACTCACTTGTAACTCATAGTTGATGTCAATAAGTCTGCATCTATCTAAACCCGTAGGAGGCAGGGGAGGGATGTGAATAGTCTCTTGCCAGACAGTTACATTTCCAGGTGATGTTTCTCCCAAACTAACACTTGCTACTTCTCTCCGCTCCTGAGCTCGCCGCTTTTTACTGTGATAATCTATAACCTAAAAACATAAAAAATTTCAATAACATCTAACATTTTTTATGAAAATCCTGGAAATCAAAGGATTTTTTTCAATTTAAAATCATCATAAATGTCTTAGTTAGCTCTTCCAGGTTCATTTGAATACCTATGCTATGGGTCTACGACCATTATAAATATTACAGTGTGGGGATCGACTTTAGTCGTCAGAATCCATAATCTGATGGATTCTGACGACTTAAGTTTATCCCCGTGCTGTAAGGGTTAATAAGTCACTCTCTACAGAAAATTTATACATCAAAATATATAAAAAAAACCATTTAGAAAATGTATTTTCACAGTTATATGTATATACAAACTTCTAGTGGTGTAATAAAAAATAAGACATTATTTCCATATGACTGGTAAATGAAAAATACAAAACTCATGCTGAAGTCAATGAAATAATTTATGACTGACCATATAAAGTGTAGCCTTGGAACAAGCTACCACATCTCCACTTTCATTTTGAATGGCCCCGTTAACATGGATGTCTTCACCAGGTACATATCCTGATCGAGCCACGGTCCAGTCTGCGATGACAGATCCAGAACCACAGCATCCCCCAAGAGATTTATACTTACAAAGCTCAATTTTAACCTGAAACAATACAATTTATATTATAATACTATGTATAAAACTTTTATTAACCGGTGTCCTGCTATGCCTGTATATACGGTTTTAAGGATATTTTTGGCCAAATAATACGTCACTGAAATGGATATTATAGTTTGCGGTAGATGCTCAGCTAGTCAAATAGCTCGATTTGGAAGATGTATAATTTCCATAAAATATAATTTTTTTTGTCATTTGGAGCTGGAAAATGCGTTAGCAATTCCAGCGTCAAATGACTAAAAATACTATTGAAACAATTCAGCAGGACAAGGGTTAATTAACACCAAAATGAGTATCATCAGTGCACACAGTAGCTCGCAGTGTAATTTATTGAGAGCCCACAGTGACAGTTTAGCAGGTGTAATAAAACACATGTACAGCATTTTCCAAGTAGATTTTTACAGCTGGAAATCCGTATCAAACAGTATGCCAGACATTTATTGTATTATTCGGATTTAAAATCCGGTATCTACATACAAATATTAACAACAAACAAGATATAAGGAAATAGACAAAAAGATTTACTCACAGCAGCTTCAGGAATGAAGTTTAAGTCTAGCCCACTCAGTACAGTAAAAGCCTTGCGTGTAACAACACTTGACTTCCATGCTCGCTCTATTGTCGCCCTAGCCAGGTAACGTATTTGGCCAAACTTTCCTTCAAAGGAAGATGGCAGCTGTTGTGGAAGCTTGCATTCAAATGGGAATGTGTGTTCACCTGCTGGAAGTACCGGATCTTTATCAAGAAAACCTCCTCCTGCAATCATTTGTTCCAAGATCATATTAAATGTTTGATGAGCATGAACATTTTAAAACAGCATTTGATGCATTTCAAATTTGAATCAATCAAATTCAAAGTATTACCAGATTACTCACAAAAAGCAGATTATTGAAGGTAAGAGTCCACATAAATCAGGGCTTAAAATTCCAAGGTTTTGTTACACGAAAATGTGTCACAGCTGCACCGTGATTATGTTGAGTGTCCCATCCGATAAGATAAAATTTACAAAATATCAACACATGGCTATAAATGTAAACTAGAAGGGAAATTTGGCGCATATGCGTCAATTGTATGCACCTCCGCAATCACATGAGGCCCATGTAGGGAGCCCTACTCTATCTCCTCTCCCCCTGACCTATACCGACATTGAAGACCCATATATACCAAGTTTCAAAGCACAGCTGTGAATTGTAAAAAAATTAAAATTTAAGTTGAAAAAAAAAATTTAGTCTCCACCTGGCGGCCATTTTGATTATCGGTGGAAAGCTGAAAATCTAATCAGGTCATCTCCATACTCATGAGTAACTTCACATAAAAAATTTGAGAGATGCAATAATTATTTTCCAAGTTATCGCGTTAACAAAACATTTTTTTAAATCTTTGACCTTGACCTTTGGTGAAAAACTTTTGCAGGAGGGGTTCGAATGTTTGTATAAATTATAATTTAATCTGTTGGACCATGTTGGCGTAGTACAAAAATACATGACTGACGGACGGACGGAGGGACAGCCGAACATCCAGACGGACAGACAACCTGAGAACGTGATGCCTTCGCTCGCTTCGCGGTGGAGACATAACAAAACCCACTCACCTCTTTTTGCCAGTGGAATGGTTTCCAAGAAGTAGGTCTCTGTGTTATGTTCTCCCTTGATATTATCTGGATCAAGTACACGTCCAGAAGTATCTACTTTCCAAGTCACTATGGCAACTCCACACAGCTCCACATGCAAAGCTGCAAATAAACATGATAAACACATCAAAAGGAAATAGTCGTTTTCCTTTGCTTGTCAACGTCAACATGTTCATGGACATTGTTATTAATTTTAAAAATCACACAGAATATTTTTTAGTGAAAAAATCAAATGTCCTTATAAATGTACTGTTATATATATATACATTTAGAGATATATAAGTAGTATTTGGCATCTTGATTATCATTTAAATTAGAGGCAGGCAAAGGTATAAAATAAAATAATAAGAAGGAATTTTCCAATATAACATCCAGATGACTAAAATATGCAAAAACTATTAAAACTGTCCAATGAGAATGATATACATATATATATGCCTATAAAATGTTGTGAAAGTCAACCAAAACATAGACATGATAGAGGGCATCCAGTTTATCGCCCTAAATTGTCAATGCTATAATCTATACGAAGTAGTTGAATAGCTCCCAAGATGCTAGTAAATCAAAGGTTTATGGAAAGTAGAATGCTGTGACTGTTGCTTAGCACAAGAACACTATAAAGGTAACTCTGAAATCAGGCTCTCTGCTGACAACATTGTATTCATTGCCAGTCAAGAATACAAAATACATTGGTTTACAGTGAGATTACTGTAAACCAGTGTATTTTCCACTCTCTAATGTCTTGTTGGCTAAAAAAAGTCAGTATAGCACTATACTTATCAACAAGTATGACTATTAATGGTGGCTACTATATCCAAGAAAACCAGGACTTTGCCAGGACTTTTCCAGTACTGTAATTTTGAATAGTAAAATTCCAAGATTTCCATGTATCTCAGGATGTGTACGTCTAAACTGTAAAAATATCCCCACCTGTCAATTATTTTTAAGATGAAAAAATTTCAAGCATCCGGATTATATTAACCCCTTCACTGCTATGGGTGAGTCTAGTCGCCCAAAATAAACCAAGCTTAGTCTGCTGTGGGCGAGTCAAGTCGCCCAATAATTTCTGAAAAAAAATACCTTTTTTTTGTGGTGTACAATGTATTGCTATTTGCGCTTCAAAGATGGCTAACTGACTGATTTTGTAATATAATGGCTTTTAGTATCAGTTGCTCAGATGTTTTTTTTTTAGGAAAAAACGTGCCAGAATTTATTAGTGGGAAACCACACATGTTGAAAATTGTATGCAGCAGTGTAAGGGTTAAGGATGCTTAATAATTTAACAAAAAAAAATATATAACAGTCTCATAAAGGCAACTAGATTTGCCTGAGGGGCAAAGCTTGCTCCTCCACCCGCCCAACATAGTACATTAATTATAGAGAAATACAGTACTGTCACCAAATTTTTATGTAAACCACGTGAAAATGTGATTTCAGAATCACACCAAAATCTAATCAGCATATGGCCAGGGTAAGTTGCTTCCTTGAAACAAATCGGTGAAGCAGTTTAAGCTTTTCAGAGTAACATGTGATTGTCGGCCATCTTGAATTTTGTTAAAAAAATAAAAAACGCAAAAAAAAAATTACCAGACAAATTCCCCAGGGCCAGTATGCATACTGCAAATATTTTGAAATAATCCGAGTAGGGGGTTACGAGTGAGAGCAGAAACAAGTGGCGGCTGCGGCGGGCGGACTCAGCAAAAACAAGAAGTCTCCACCACCACATAGTGGGTGGAGACTTAATTATAAATCTCAGAAGATGAGAGCTATTAACAGGGAATAATTTGCTTCAGAAAAATTGTGTAGCAGTTTAGCATACTGGCATGTGTCAAGCTACTATTCTCCATACAAAAAACTGCTACACCAACATATTATTGTGTAGCATTTGCCCAAAATTGCATAGCAAACCGCACCGCTACACCAGACAAATTATTCCCTGATTAACATAAAAAAACCCACCTTTATACTTGATGTCCTCTGGATTCTTAATAAAGACCACGCCACACACCACATCACTTTCTCTATACACAGCTTGATTAGCATCAAAGCTAATTTCAAAGATCTCGACTTGCACCATGCCTGCTGCTGACGCAAATCAAACATCCAAAAATCTCAATTTTGACTCTGATGTGACTCAGCTGTCCCAATAGGGATATAGATGTCAAATGTGGTCCCCTTCATATGTGCACTAACAACAGAAATCAATGAAATCAATTTTCAATAGCATATATATATGGGGCAAAGCCTGCCACTACAAGATTTTATCTAGCACAGTTTCCCAAGTGGGCTACATGTATATTATGCATTTTAAAGTCAATAATGGCTGCGAGTAAGCCATTTTTGATCGAGTTGAAATTTTTCACTGCATTTCACTCCCTGAAACAACACATTTTGTTCTATAGTAATGATCGGAAAGGAATCAAGGTCATAGAGGTCAAAGAAATGTCAAATGTGAACTCAATCAAGGTTTAGGCGCGATTAATCTTTATGTGAAATGTAATGTGCATTCCAGTAAAGTGAAACAAAGTTATAGTGCTATAAGTTGCGGATCGACAGACGCGCCACATGACGATAATAGCCATTCATGTCAGCATGATTGGCTAGGTATTCAGCGATTGATGGTAATATAGACAATAAACATGCAAAATTGGGCCCGGTTTCACCAACTGGATCAGCTAAGTCGCGCTGGATTAACCCTTACAGCGCTGGGATCGACTTTAGTCAGCGCGGGGATCTTCCATAGACGTGTCCATCCCCGCACTGTAAGAAGAAAACTATTGTAATGGTCGAAGACACACAACATAGGTATTCAAATAAATCAGGAAGAGCTAACTAAGATATAAAATTTTCAAATTGAAAAAAACCTTTGGTCTCCATGGTTTTTAAAAAAAATGTTAAGCGCTTTAGAGGTTAAAGTCTTAAGCTCACTTATTGGTTGAGCCTTCGTCATGTATACGTGTTGATACTTAAAGGTGATCTATCACCCCTTATATAGTATGAATAAGTTTGTGACAAATAAATCAAAGTTGCCACAAGATGGGGCACAAGTGTTTGGCTATCATGTGACCCTCTGAGAGGGTCACATGATAGCCATATATGGGGTGATTGGCTATCATGTGACCCTCTGAGAGGGTCACATGATCGCCAATCACCCCATATAAAGACATAACTATTTATACCATATAAAGGGTGATAGATCACCTTTAAGACAGAAAAATTCTACTTTTAAAGTCGGTTGGTTAATTCAGGGCCCGATTTAAAACTGGTCGGTATGTCACTGTGATTCTGCACAGTATGGCTCAGCCTCAGAAGGTCCCTGCACATCTGAGAGTGAGATGTTATAGACATGGCTAGCCTAGACTACAGGTTGTACGCACTGTTTCATCCCAGCACCACACTAACAAAATGCACCATTTCAAGGATTTACCTTGAAAAAAATTTGGGAGGGGGGGCACGCCAACAGACCTCCCTAGCTCCGCGCGCCTGTGCTGCTTCGGGCATCACTGGTTCACAGCAACGACAGCGCACTTTTCATAAATCTTGCCGCTCTTACTTGCACCTTCTTTGTGAACAGAGCAAGACTTCCAACTGTCATCTTTGAACATATATGTTCAAAGTTACCCCACATACTTTTCTTGAGAAGGCCTAAAGCTATGTATAATGTAAAAAACCCATGTAATTTCAGCATCGAAGGGGAAGTAACCAAAAACCAACTAATAAATCCAACAAGTGTGAAACAATTGTGGTATTTATCTTGGTCTTCTAAGTTACCCCATGCATATGTTCCACCTTTCCCCCCAAAAAAAAGAAAAAAAAAATTAAAGCTACATAACTGTTTTGTTTATTCAATAGAAATAATCTAAAATGTACAAAACAATCATTTATATTTTTTAAAGGCCTTATAAATGCACGAAAACTGGGTAAATGTAGCGGAATTAGTTCACCATGCGATACACCATCAATAAATGAAGTAGTAAATCAGTGTGTGTACAATTTGAATGTAATAGTGGCTTAATTATTGGCCAATATAATACTACATTGGCCAACATCAAACCGCCTTAATAGCAAACACGAGATGTTAAACCGAATTGGCCTGATGTTGGGCCAGTACCGCAGACGATGGGCCAAATTAGACTGCCATTGGATCAATGTCTCGTCTAGCCGAGATACAACACCCACATAACCAGCATTTGATGTCCTGATGCTAGGTCGGGACACCTGTGGAGAGCTGTTACCAGTTGGTTACAGTAAAGTCAGATTTTTTTTAATATTATTTATTTTTACCACATTTCGCGATTTATATCACTGTATGTGATGACTTACGATAAAAAAAAAAAAATCTGATATTGTCTTGCATTTTGACCATGTTGACTATATTTTGAAATGCCCATGAGATACCGGATAAAAAACTGAAAATCACGAAAATCAAAATAAAAAAAAAGATGATTTACGTCACTGAATCGCCGGCTTCGAAATTAATCCTGACATTATATGCATATCTCACCCATATCACACAAAATAATAACTCATATTATATGCCTAAATGACATGACAAAATAAACTCTGTACTGTGAAATGTAGGCCTATCTATCATCACATTTAATCTAAGAATAAGTTTGAATGTGTTCTATTCCTTTTCAATGGTGATTGTTATCTGACACTTGGTACTTAAAGTCCAGATTATACAGTGTGTCTTACTCCGCTGTGATCAGGTTTGTTTTGGTGGGGCAGCATTGTCGACAAATTATCAAACTTAAATCCTTAATAACTCAACAACTGGATGAGTAAAATTAAAACACTATTCTCAATTAATTAATATTTTGAATAAAATAAGCAAAAGAGTTATATATATGCAGCTCCAAAATATAAATCCATAGATCTGTAAGTGTAAGCCTAAGGTGTCAGTAGGCCTATTTGGTATTTCAAAGAGTCAAATGAATTGAAAATACGGAGTAGCTATTAGTACGGGGAAGTTATAATTAGAGTCAATGGGAGCCCGTCATTTCGTAAACGAGGCTGGCCATAGAGGTACATTATGAAGAATAACGTACGATTAGCCACTGCCTTGAAAATAATAGTCCAGTCATTCTATGGTTAGACCTAGACAAAATTGCAACAGAATTTTTTTTGATGGCATATGTTTTGAATAGCCCTCCAGAAACATGAGGAACACATACCTGGTACATAAAATCGCCAATTAGTACCGCCAATGTTACCGAAATATACATTTCCAGCTATATCTCCATAAATAATCAAGATATAATCTCAAATGAGGTGTCTACACCCATGTTTTGAGGGTCAAGGTAGAAGATTGTGTCATTAATAACAAGAGGCCCAGGGGCCTTGACGTTTGTCAACATCATTGCAAAAAATCAGCTATAAATGTGTCAGGGAATGTATATCTATACTCTAAGATGCATTATCATGAAAAGAAGTATATATCCTTTATATCGATCATTGGCATTTATATTATTATGTTCGGTTCCCATAATACATTTTGCTGATTTTACACACGTTCTGGAGCACTGCACCTAATGAAATATGCTTGACAAAGAATCATTTCACAGGACTACAATGTTAATATTACAAAAGTGTAATTATTACTTCTTCTGGGACTTTTATAATGCCCCAGTTAGCCAGAAATTTTCACAAAATCTTTAATTTTCAATTTTAATTCTTCTGTCTAAAATAGGCCTAACAAAGTTGTAAATTATCAGCTTTTAATGTTTCTTACTCAGCCATGAAATATAGGCCTAGAGTAGCCCTAATCCATCATTATCACATGTGGACGTAATGCACTTTCACTGCACCCTCTTACGTAATGCTAATTATGGAGATCACAATACACACAGTAGACCTAAGGATAAAGACCCATGAAGGCTTTCTCAACTCACACGATCTTTGCTGAAATGTTGCTGTAATGTTGTCAGGTCAACGTTGAGTCAGGTGTTAGTTGGCTGTATCAAATGCTATGAAATGGAATAAATGGGGTTCTACAGCACATTTGTACACATATAGGCTAAACTGGGTAAGGAGAACCTGAGGATGGTGAGATGAATGAGGTGTCACTGCCCTCCAGACACAGGATTTGAAATTGAGCCCTGTTGGTCTACGGCCGAGCACACTAACTCTCGGTCACGGAGGCTGCCCACAATATTCAATATTTACAATTGAACAGAGAGGAAACATTTTGTTTCTTTGAAACTTGAATGCCAGAGCAGGAGACGAATCCGCGATCTCTGACTTTCCTAGCAGGCACCAGGACCCCCCCCCCCTCACCCTTCGGTATTGTTATTACATATAACACTCAAAGGTTTCGAATTTTAGAAGTTTAGCCAGACAAAAAGTTGTGGGTCACTACCTCGACCCACAACTTTTAAGTGAGAGAAAACAGCTCGTATTTGAATAATTTGTACCCACAACTTTAAGTGAGAGAAAACAACTCGTATTTGATTAATTTGTAATTTAGGACTAAGCAATTTACAACTCAGAGTGTGTGAAAATTTAAATTATTTAATTCAGCGGTTTAATGGTTAATATATTATTAATATTAGTCACAATGAACAAATTTACTACAATATTTGCTGTACAAAATAAATTTGTGGGCCTATTATTATTCGTTATATATTGGTCCATTTTTTGTAAATTTTTTTGCTTTTGATTTTAATGGCACATATAGTCTAATTCTATATAGACATCTACACCACGTTCAAGGTAGAGATTTCCCTTTGAAAATACATTGATAAATGCGGATACAACAGGTGTGGCGAAGTTGTGGCGAGGTTACTTGACCCCATGTGGCGAGGTTACCAAAGCTGTGGCGAGGTTACTCAGCCTTCTGTGGCGAGGTTACCAAATCTGTGGCGAGATTACCTGTGGCGAGGTTAACTTGTGGCGAGGTTACAGTCAGGTTACAGGTGACAGTCCAATATTTCGTTGGAATCAGCAGCATTTCAACTACATTTTGGTTTCAGTAGCTCGTTTTCTGCCATATTTCATTTAAATTGTATTGGTAAGCATATAGGCCTATGTTTTGGATCATGGGATGCCAAACCTTGACTCTGTTCTAACAAAGCTGAATACTAATACTGAAACTAATACAGCGATACACAGCTCACAATTTGACAGTGTGCGCCGTAATGGGCATTTATTGACGGCACTACCATGTCAAAAATAAGAAATACGGGAATTTCGTCTCTTATCTAGCCTAACTGGTAAATGCACAGCACAAAAATTAAAAAAAACTTTTGCAGTTCTATTCTATGGACATGTTTACATTATATGGTCATATTAATAAGCCAAAATAGAATCACTGATTTTTTTACGATTTTAGCCTGAGCCAGTCCCTTTAATTCAGCAGGCAGGGCCTTATCTTCAAAAATCCTATGGCCCACTAAAATTAACTTGTTGCGTCAAAAACAAAGATATTGCTCAAAGTGTGGCGCAGCGATAGAATGATGTTGAGCCAGTTTTATTTTTTGTGCGAATCCCACAATTAGGCCTACTCTTTATAAGTCAGGCACTGGGTATTCTTTACATCAGGCGCTAGAAACACCAGATAACACGATACATTGATCCAATGATGATGTAATGCTGGGCCACTGTCTGCGACGCTTGGCCAATATTATTCTAATCAAAACCTTTTACGGTCTAATCACATATTTAATCATGAACATATATTTTATCTGAACACTTCTTAAAGATGAAAGTAGGCCTACCTAACCTAGGGACCCCAAACGTTATAAATTGGACATATTCACAAGGACTGGTGTACAGAAATGTCAACCGTTTCTCACACACAGCACCCCTATTTCCCCTAAATAGGACACAAACTCAGGCAAAATAAACTTAAAAAATAAAAGTGTGTAGTTCACCATACTTTGTCCCCTTTTCATGTCAGATGGTCGTAATAAAAGGGTTAACTTACCACGTGATCTGGCATTGCAATAAATTACATTATTCGGTCATTTTTCACACCAGAAGTGTATAAATTATATCAATGTGCAATGCCTTTTACCGCCGAGTCCAAAAATCTAATTTTAATAATACAAAATTTGCAATTTTTGGAGATAAATATCTTAGCCAAGACCTAATTGTTATATTGCGTAACATAACACGGTTGTGTCAAGTGAGGCAAAGAGGGGTGGGGGAAGGTGGCTAGCCCTCCCACGACAGATTGCTGGCATTCATGAACACCTACCCAGCTATCACGAGGCATTGACCCAATGTTGTATTTATGTTGTGCCGAAGTCGAAGACGGCGGGCCAGCATTAGAACAACATTGGGTCAATGCCTCGTGTCTGCTGGGTTGCGGTCACAGCTGATCAGCAAACTCTCGAGTCATTGACACAATGTTAGTCTGATAGTGGCCCACCGTTTACAACACTGGGCCGGCATTAGCCCAGCATTGGCATACCAGTATATAGGCCTTAACAAGATAAACGTTCACCCAATGCTAGCTTACTGCTGGCCCATCGTCTACGACCATGGCTCAGCTGTAAAACAGCATTGGCTAAAGGTCTCATTTTTGGAGGGAACACCGGCATCTCAATACCCTGACACAATGTTGGTTCAATGTTGGAAGAGTGTCATAGATGATGGCACAACATTTAACCAACATTGGGTCAGTGCAAGCCAGAAGGAGGCAGTGACATCAGCGGAAAGGAAGTATATACTTGATTTACAAGTGAACAAATACGGCCTTTTGGCAGCGCTATGGCAGGAAGAGACGGGACACCAGTTAAAAAGCAGTAAATGCCTAGTATATCAGGGAGCAGATATTGTTTTCTGACATTGCACAGACAGAACAGATAGTAACGGAAGTTAACGACAGACGTTTGTGTGGAAAACCAGCTTAAAAGTTTGTCGAGTTGACAAACTAATAAAATTGATATTTATGATGTAATATGTAAATATCGCTAATTAGTATGGCAATTACCGAAATATACATTTCCAAATAATCATGATATCATCACAAACGAGGTGTCTACATCTATATTTTGGGGGTCAAGAACGAGGTCTGGGTCATTAATAATCTAATGAAATTTATATTACCGACATAATATTATGCATTAATATTATATAATATATATATATGGGTCTAGTCACACTAAACTAGGCCAGTGGCTGATTCTGAGAGTTGTCGTGTTTGAACGCATTTTATTGATATTTGTATTTATTTCACCACCGTAATATTTGTGGGTAGGAAATAGACACTATGGAGAGTACTTTCATAAAAAATGTCAAGGTTAAGTCCAAGAAGGTCAAAAACGTTTGTGACATTTGACATAACAGAAAAGTCTTGTACGTGATCTTTGACTGCTAGCAACGTATGTGATTATTGCCATTTTCAGTCACTTGTGGAGAGTAAATGTATAGCTCTGATACTGAGGCTCATAATCATGTCAACAGTCACGTACTGAGAAGAATCATGTACGTGACTTGTCAAACATCACATACGTACAATACACTCCCTGTCCTATTCAGTAATTTGCTTCCATGTTCACATGTGGTCGCCCAGATCAGCTCACTACTGGCAACATTATTATATGAAAACCAACAATATATCAAAGGTATCATAGTATTCATGTAAAAAAAAAGTTTACGTCCCACATTTGAGTACAGTTCTGGTGGTTGTGTGAAAGGTATGTGAAAGGTTTGTTTCTTCCGCCGAGTCGCAAATAGTCCATACAAAATTTCATGAAAATCGGTTGAGAATTGACTGAGAAATCGGCGAAAAACATGCGATACAAGTTAAAGTTAATCTGATGGCAGGTATAATGCGCGCGCTCATCTAAACATGCTAAAACAGAAAAAAAAACATAGTGGCCTAATAACTGAATAATCATTATAATGTGTTCTAATTTTGTCTTATCATGTAGGGCCTAAGTCCTAACTGTGTAAGTGTGTTAGCCTAACACAGTTACAGTAACACTTCTATTTGGCCTAGCCCTAGCGTTAGTTTAGTTCGACCAGACCCATATATATATATATATATATATATACGTAATATTATGCATTATTATTACATTATGTATATAGTTCACTGGTTATCAGTGGTTATAACTTGTAGTGCACTGTAGTGTAGTATCAGTAATTATAAATCAGGTCACCAGCCCGAACTGCATGAACTGAAGTGTGATCGAACCGTCGAAACTGTACACCGTACACTGTACAGCCTCTTTGTTTACATGTTATTTGCATCATAATTTGATTGTGGCGAACTACCACCCTGTTAAATGATAAGTAAAATATTGTTCTTTTAATGTATCAAAGACAGAAACAAATATACCATTCCTAAATGCGATAAATTATTGTTTGTTTCATCGCATTGAATAAATAAACTCGTCAATCACAAACACGTCCTTTCTTCTATAAGTAGATCAGGTCAGATGTCAGGTAATGACCGAGGATGACCTAGATTTAGAAATAGGGGAAGCTGGGGCAGAAATGTACGTTTTTAGACGTTGTGTGTAACACAGCCCTAATTGGAACTTGGATCGTGAAGATATCTCCATAATTTATGAAAAAATAAAAAAAGAGCCTTGTCAGGAAACAATTCAGCTTTCATCATTATAAATTGCCCATGAGCTGCCTGTCGTATATGCGGGTTTTTGTGGATTTCATGCTAATAATTAGGCATGTTTGTTTCCGGTGTCGTATTCTGAAGGTTCCCCCGTGCCGAGAGTTCCCCTTCCGCCCATCTGCGCATGCGCGACCATGAGCGGAACGGCTGGTATCTGTCACTCATATTCTGAGAGTTCCCCCCCAGGCTCATAGTTCCCCACCTGTCATGCTTTGCTGTGCTGAGTGCTGGAGTTCACACCTCCCCCTACGCCTTCAGCTGTGCTGAGTGTTCCCCTCTGGCTAATATATTTCCCCTGCCTTCCCTATTGAAGACAATATAGAATGCATAATATATGATACATTACATACATTAAGTTATTTTGTATCCCTATATTGGAAACAAATGTTTGGCTGTCAATAGGACTAGTTTAAAAAAAAAAATTTAATGCATTTTATTTCAAAATTCAAGTCATATTGAGGGGGGAACTGAGGGGGGAACACTCAGCCCAGCTAGTATGTCATAGACTAGCTCTTTTTAAATTCATTTTAATTCAAAATTCATGTCATACCAGGGGGGAACACATATATATACTATTTTTATATATTTCTTTTAATGCATTTTATTTCAAAATTCGAGTCATATTGAGGGGGGAACTGAGGGGGGAACACTCAGACCAGCTAGTATGTCATGGACTAGCTCTTTTTTTAATTCATTTTATTTCAAAATTCATGTCATACCAGGGGGGAACATATATATATACTAGTTTTAAATATTTTTTAATGCCTTTTATTTTAAAATTCAAGTCATATTGAAGGGGGAACTGAGGGGGGAACACTCAGCCCAGCTAGTATGTCGTATTCTGAAGGTTCCCCCGTGCCCAGCTAGTATGTCATAGACTAGCTGTTTTTTTTTAATTCATTTTATTTCAAAAGTCATGTCATACTAGGGGGGAACACTCGGCCCAGCTATTTTTTCCTACTTCGTTCTATTTCAAAATTAATGTCTCACCAAGGGGGAACACTCAGCCCAGCTATAATGTCTGATATAGACCTCGCTAACTATCTGTCTCAGCGACGCTAACAGTAACACTGTTATACCCCGCCTACCTTTTTAAATAAGTAACTTTGCGAGTTCTCGTGCTATCTTAATATTATTTATATCGTTGTTTTCAGTATTTTATAAGCTTTCTGGAGATATTTATTTCATGTTTATATCACATAAATTGACAGAGATAATAAATCGTATTGTGCTGGCTTTTCACACCTCGCTTACCCCCTAACAAGGGCTATTTAGTTGTGTAATGCACCTTGTAAAGCCAAGGGTGTGCTAGGTGTTAACTGCACCGCATATAATATAAATATTTCGCATTGAAAACCCCATTGAATCATGGTTTTAAATTAATACCAGAACAAGTTTTCAAAGTACAGTAAAAATAATTATATTACTTGAAAGCATTTTCCGGCCACTATAACCTGATATGCATCCCAACGCTGTGACCCGAGTATTAAAGTTTTTATCCACTTAAAACATTTTTTATTTAAGTGATTTTTCACTTGTCACTTAATGACAATAATAGCAAATACTAGATGAGTAAGCGATTCCGATGGTATATCGGGCTTGACAATATCTTGAAAATAGACAAAGCTATAAATATTAAAAGATTTACCAACTTTGGCGATTTATTAAAATCCCTTTTTTATATAAGTTTTTTTCAGATATCAAAATATGACAAAAATAGGCTAGTACTAGGTGCCTAAGCGATTCCAATAATGTATCACACTTTAAAATATCTCGAAAACTAACCAAATTGTGTCATATTGAGGGGGGGGGGGACACTCAGCCCTGGTATGTTATAGACTGTGTTATAGGTATGTTATAGCCCAGCTGATGTATGATATAAACTATATTATTTAAAAATTCATTTCACATCAAGCTGTATGATAGAGACTTAGATTAAAAAATAGTTTTTTTTTTGTATTTCATTTTATTCAAAAAATCATGTCATATTGAGGTAGTGTGTGATTTTGATAAGATCTTTCATTCAAAATTCATATCATCCCCTTTTCTTGTCTTTGGCTGGCTGTCAATTCTACCTAACAATCCCTAAGTGGTGTGATTTAATACAGCACACCATCCAAGTGATTGATGAGTATTTTGTCCTGGTAGTACACTATTCCATAATATTCTTTTCACTGTTTGTTGTTGATGGTTTGACAAATGCCCACACAGTTGCTATTTTCTTGTTGCATCTTCAAGAACTTGTATTTACTGACGTGTATAAAGGCTACATAACAATCTCAAAGTGGTGCGGTAAGATACAGCACATCATCCTAGTGATTGATTTGTAGTTTTTTGTTGAATTTTGATGCCAAAGATGATGTGAAGCTGGAACACGATATTTTTGATAATCCATTTTGATCAATGTGATTTTGTGTTTTATTTTGATGCCAAAGTTACAATCTAGGATTTCGATATCAACCCATTAACTGCTCAGCATATCTATATACCACATGGCATATTTTGAAAAAAAAACATGAGTTGTCAAAGGGTTAATTCATACCTATCATGTACATACATGCAAGTTATATAGAAACATAGTAAACAAGGAAAGACATACATAGTTATTTCACACTCAACATATAAACAATTATATACCACATGGCATATTTATATAAAAAACAACAGAAAAACATATATACAAATATACAGATAGTAACCTGTGAAAGAAGAGTTACATAATGAAAAGGCATACATACAGTTATTTTACAAATATATACCACATGGCATAATTATATCAAAAACAGCAAGAAACATAGATTCACACTTAACATATACAAATTGTCACCTGTGAAAAAAAGAGTTACATTATGAGGAAAAAATAAAACAGTTTTAAGGTATAAATAGGCCGAGCAATTTACATAGGATGCATGCAAGATAGCATCAGAATACAACCGGTCGACTGCAAAGTTTCACTTCAGGCAATTTTTACATGTAAATGAAGCTTTGCGGTCAGACCAGGCTGATTCAGGCACTTTCTCACATGCATCGTGAAACTAAATCCATTCCAACCATGTTCCAAGGAGCAACCACCTTTATCGGTTTCATCTCAGGGGCCATTGTCTTCAGTTTCGCTTGCCGTTGACAAGAATCACACGCTTCGTACTAAAACAGAAAAAATAGGTAAATAGTGTTGAACTCACAATGTAAAAATGTAAATAATAAATGTTATGTTTAGTCAAAAACAAACAACTCACATAGCGTCTGACGTCGTCCTTCATCCCACGCCAGAAGTGAGTGTTGGACAATTTCTCAAGAGTAGCATTTAAACCAGAATGCGCTGACAAATTGGCTGTATGGCAATGCCACGTCAAGCGCACCTTCTCCTTCTTCTCAGTGACAACAATCAAGCATTTGTTGTTCTTCAGGCACTCCTTCTTTATCACGTGGGTGTTGTAACACAACCTACCACCTACAAGCAAATATTAGCAATTGTATTGTAAAAATGTAGCGTATTGTGAAAAATAATAAAAATAAATAAAAAAAAATTTCAAAAAAAATCATGTCATTTTGGGGGGAACACTCAGTCCATACAGTGTATCGTGATAGGCCTATTGATAGGCTGAATTAAAAAAAAAAAAAAAAAAAAAAAATTAGGTCATCATTTTTGTTTCAAAAATCATGTCTTATTGGGGGGAACACTCAGTCCATACAGTGTATTGTGATATAAATTGGCTGGTTAAACAAATAAAAATAATAAAAATTATTAATAATTTTTTTCAATTATTTTTTCATAAAATCATGTCATTTTGGGGGGAACACTCAGTCCATACAGTGTATTGTGATTTAAATTGGCTGGCTAAACAAATAAAAATAATAAAAATAAACAATAATTTTTTTTCAAAAAATCATGTCATTTTGGGGGGAACACTCAGTCCATACAGTGTATTGTGATTTAAATTGGCTGGCTACGCGAATAAAAATAATAAAAATAAATAATAATTTTTTTCAATTTTTTTTTCAAAAAATCATGTCATTTCGGGGGGAACACTCAGTCCATACAGTGTATTGTGATTTAAATTGACTGGCTAAACAAATAAAAAATCATCCCATTTTTGGGGGGAACACTCAGTCCTATAGACTAACTATAAGTCTGCCCTTGTCTAGTCTTGGCCTAACGTTAGCCTACTCTACCTGGCAGTGGCTTATAACAAAATAATAACAATTATTCTAGGTCTAGGCCTAACCTTTCATCTCGTACTGTCCTTTCTCCAGCGATTTCCGTATGGACCTCCTCTGATTTTTGCTGTACCAGCCTGGATAGGTACCACTTTCTAGATATTGTGCAATGGCATCCATCCTTTCCAATTCAACTTTACTTTCATCATCGTCAATATCATTAGATAGAACTTGCTCTGTTTGTTGATCTATCTTTATTTTATTGATTTCCGACTTAGTAGATCTATAGACTATATACCAGTTAAGATTCGAATAAAAATAAAGGCGATATAAGCTGGTAAAATGGTCCATTCTGTTTGAAAACAACGTAAGGAATAAATATAGGAGGGAACGCTGAGCACAGGCTTAGACCGGAAGTAAACATTGCCGTAACCACGAGTAACACGCATGCGCACCGACCCCAGGGGGAATGAATTTTGGGGGGAACCCTGAGCACATCACACCGGGATTGTCACGCTGAGTTAATCTATTTATATCCACCCTGGAGCTATTTTGGCTCGTGTTGCTCGGCTCACTTGACGCGTGCCTAACCTGCTTTCAATATATTAATTAACTTCTGTGACGACATAGTATTCCTAAGATTAAATTAAAAGTTTAATTCCTCAGTGACGTATTATTCTAATATTTAACTCACAGCCGCGTGGGTGTTTTCCGGGCTTTTGATTGGTTGATGTCTCCCGCGTTCAGACTGGAAGTTCTTGAGATTTCGACTAGTGCGCGTTTTCAGTGGAATTGCTCAGAATCCTCAGACGTGGGAGCACGTACTTTGCTGTGTGCGTGTCTCTGTCAAACATGGACTAACTTCGCACGCAGGCCCTCGGGTCTTCACCTGACGATGTTTTGAGTTAAAATGAAGCCATCAGGCTATGGATTAAGTTTATGGGTTTCCTGATTTAGACTGTGTATTGAGTTTATGAGTTCCTGCTGGGACGAGTTGTCTACCACCGTCACTAGACCTGCCAATCTTTAACATGAGTTTCTGTGAACGAAAATGTATGGTATTGAACTATGATGTCTTGTTTCAATAAAGACCAGATTGTGCCTAACTAAGTGAAGTTCCTGCAGTTCAAGTCTTTCAATCGAAGTGCTCAACAGAACGCTTCGATGTCTTCCGCCAGCCGGCGTCCGCCTCTGTGTTCTCAAACTGATCCAGCCGTGCTTCTGCTATAGACCTATCCATGACCAGTCCTGAGTGCAACCATTACTTAGTCTTAGAACCATAGAACCATTCGCCCACAGACCCCAAACGAAATATATGTCAACTGGAGCCCTGAGACTCAAACCCATGTCAACTCGTTGGGGAGACTGGGGCCCATTAGAACCACTAGAACCACTATTTCTAAAATACTTTTTTTTATAAATAACAGTTAGACACTCCAAACCATGGGAACAAACATATTTATTCAACGGGACAACTATTAGGCCTAGAAATGAGCCAAGCATAATATGAAATGGACGGTTCTGGTAGGCACTACGTAGGCCTAGGCCTACATATAGGCCCTAGTCTAAATTTATTATGAAATATTCTGATGAAATTATAGAGCCTACCACTGTTGTGAAAATAAGATTTTGTCACTAGACTTCTTTCAGTGTGTTTATCCCTGGTGGCAAGTATGGTGGCACCCTGTATTTATTACATGGTGATGTTTACCTGTATTTTTTCACTGAATAAAGCTAACTAACTAACTTTAGTAGCCTACGGTAACTAAAATGACCTATAGAAGTACTACTGGTAGGCCTATATATATATAATAGTAGGCCTATAGGCACCTATCTGTGTTTCTTCTTCTAGTACAGCAATCACTCTTGACACAAAGTATTATATGCCGGTAATGTTGGTTGCGCAAAATTAAAAGGGAAAAGGTGAAATTTGTGCAGTTAACTGTAACAAAAATAGTGCAGATTAAAAATTGTAGATATGTAGTTACATATCTGAGAGTGCCACCCTGGATGAGTTCAGGGAGGTACGGTCAACAACTACTGGGGCTGGCGCATTCCATGCAATAATTGTGCGTGGAATGAAGGAAAATTAAAAGGTGTCATTATGAGGATGGGTGTATATTTCCAAGAGTGACATCCTCTTGTGCACTGTGGGTTCGGATTCAATACCCTGCAAACACTGTAACGTAAAATGGGGTGTCTTGGGACGATGGGGTGACTTGGGACAAATCATTAGTTTTAAATATTAGTTTAAAATATGACTATAATGACAATTTTTATATCAGGAGTTATATTTTTATAATAACAAAGATAGAATATTGTTGATGTGCCAACTGCATTATGTTTGGCGGGAAGACTTCTACCATTTGAAGGTAGTGAGCATTTTTAGGAGAGTGCAATTTTATGGACATTTCTGAAGTTACTTCTACTTTTGACTTGTGGGTACCTTTATAATTTGATGACTCAATTATATTTTAGACATGAAATAGCCATAGGTTTCAAAAATGTTATGTTAAGAATAAAAATAATATCAAACATAAACTTTTTCTGTAAAGTCACAATCCATGAATTTTAGAAAAATACATTTTTTAAGTGGGGTGACTTGGGACACATTGTTCCTTAGTTGTTATGCACATTTGTCACCCCATCGTCCCAAGTCACCCCATTATACGGCACCCATATCTTACAGATATATATTTTAGTGTAGACATGCAATTTTGCTGGGGTATATGTCTCTGTTATATTGGGATATTGTTGTTCATAGTAAGCCCATGCGTATTTTACTATCAGTTGAGCTGGTTACATTTCATTTTGGTTGTTGCTGTTGATTTAAAAAAAAACACAAGAGTGTCCCAAGTCACCCCATGTTTTATTTTTTTGTTTCAGTAGTGTCACATACTTGAGTATGTAAAAACTGATTCCATTGTGAGAGATATTATGAAAGATTGGGACTATATCTTTCTGTCACGTAAATTTTAGCCTGATTGGCTGAGATATGTGTTAGATATATATACACAAAACATCTTAAATAAGCGCCTTATGACGTCAAATCACACCTGTAGAGCTGGTCTATTTTAAATCATTATTCCAAAATACAGAGCGTTGGTTAAACTTTAAATTCAGCACTAAATAATAAATTTGGCTTTTTTATACTTGTTATACTTTAAATATATATATTTATGGAGACAATCTCAATGAGAACTGTTAATTTGAAAAATACATTACATATGTCCCAAGTCACCCCGCGAATGGGGTGACTTGGGACATATGTAATGTATTTTTTAAATTATTAAAAAATTATTTAAAAAAAATGTGTTTGAACAACATAACTAAACAAAAACTTATATTTCACGACTCCAGTGATTGTAAATTTTGAGCTAACATCATTTATACAGTCATATTGGAAACTGTCTTGAGTGTGGATATGAAAAACAGTTGAAATCGTCCCAAGTCACCCCGTTTTACGGTACGTAATATAACGTTCGTTAAGGTCCCATTTTCGTCATTCATGGATGAACGTAACGAGGACGTGCTAGGGACGTAGTCATAATAACCCTCACGTCCCCAGAGCGTCCCAATAACGTTACATTTATGTTTTGCGTTCTAAGGTCGTAAATGGGAGTTCACAGAATTACGTCCATTTGCCATATATCTGGAAAAGGCCCAGGAGGTTCTTGGATGAGTACTGAAGTAAATTGCTGATTCAGTATCTCAGCCTTTTCCCAGCTGAGCTGTGAATTTCACCTTCACTGCGGAAGAGAGAAACACCTGATGAGTCCTTCTGCAGACTCCTAATAAATGACCAAAACCTTCTTTGCTTGGGGGCACGGTCATCTGGGCGCTGTATGGGTGAGGAAAAATCAATAATGGTTTCCGTGTAAGCCCAATAAGCCTGTCGAAGCTAGGGGCTTTTACTACGTTGCCTTTTGACATATACCTTATTTCTTGCCTGTATTATTTTTTTGCTGGCTTTGTTCACCCAGAGTTTTCTATGCTTGGATGAAATAGGTTTTTGTGGGATATATTGAATCATACCTTCAATCAGACTGTCTTTGAATTGTTTCCAAAGGTCATTTGCAGAGCACTTTGGATCAGCAAGGCACATTGTTTGAAAGAGGTTTTTTAGCCTGGATTTTAAATCATCCTATTTCGCTTGTCTATATAAAAAAAACTTTTCTAAAGGGTTTATAAGGGAGGTGTACACTGATGTCTACCTCCGCATAGATTATATCATGATCAGTTTTTCCCAATGGTGGAAGAGTTGATACTTTATTCAGTCCTGATCTATTATTTGTGAACATGAGATCCAATATGTTCTCACCCCGCGTTGGGGTGTTCACAACTTGTTCTAGATTATGGTCCAGGGATATGTCAACTAGCTGTTGGTAAAGGGCCCTTTTACCACCTGCCTCTTGCTTGACCTCTGGGTTTCCTATTTCACATGTGGAGCATTGCAATCTCCTCCTAACCATATATTACAGTTATTTTATGCGTCAGCCTACTAATTGCGCTAGGTAATCAGAATCTGTATCTGGTGGTCTATAGAAAGCACCAATATACAGTGATTTAGTTAATTCTAACCCACAGAACCTCACATTCTGTGTCCAGCTCTGTGGCTTCAGTACTTATCAAGTCGTTTGACACGGCTATCATAACACCACCGTAAGACATATTATGACGGTCTTTGCGATATATGGCAGGGCTCGACACTAGCTGATGTCAGGTAGTAGCCCAAAGGGCCAGTAGCTTCAGACAATTACTGGCCCTTAGCCTTGTCATTCAAGTCCTTAGTGTACACAGTATCAAGGGGGAGTGTAATTTTTTTGTTGCCCCGAGGGCCAGTATCCCAGGTGATTTACTGGCCCTTAGTGATTTCTACTGGCCTCGGGCCAACGGGCCAGTGTTAGTGTCGAGCCCTGTATGGTATAACCTAGGTCAGCCTTCATTATTTCTGCTGAGCCGATAGTTGGGTTTAACCATGTCTCTGTGCCTATAATAACATCAGGCCTAACAGAATTTACCAAGTGTTCCAACTCCTGTATTTTGTTCCTGGACGACTGGAAATTTATATTCAACAGTCTCAGTGGTTCAACAGTTCTATCTTTAGTCGTAGGAGGTTTGTCTTTACCTTTAGGCGTGGAAGTGTGCAGTGGACACTTTGGTGAATCACCTCCAATTAGTGGGGATGATGTAAGATCTATGCTTTGTGTTTGACTTTCCTTTATGAGTTGTTATTGTACGGTAACTAAATGCCTGTCTTTACACATAGAGCCTATCAGCTGGATCCGAGTACTGTACATAGTGTCCGAGTTGGTTATATAATCATGGGGTCTGAGTTGGGATATAGTCCGAGTTGGTCTGTCTTAGTCTCTGAGTTGATAGCGTCCGTGTAGGTTCCGAGTCGTCCGGTTACCAAATGGACAGTGTCCAGAAAGTTCAGGGCCAAATCAATTAACATAAATAAATGTATATAGGCTACAATTTATAGACTTTTTATTACGTGTCTGCATGAGTCCTAAAGGTTTGAAGATTGTTTCCAACTCAAAATGAGCGGGGGCCTTATGGTAGTGGTTAGGACCGCTGCCTTTTACCCTAGAGTTCGGGGCTCGTTCCCCGATCTTGGCAGTTGGGAAGAAACAAAAATGTTTCTTCCCCATCCACTCGGAAAACTCAGTATTGTGGGAGCCTTCGTGACCGAGAGGTAGCGTGCTCAGCCTCAGACCTCCAGGCTTTTAATTTAGAATACTGTGTCTGGAGGGCATTGTCATCTCACCAGCCTCAGAAGGTTCTCCTGGCCCAATTTAGCCTATATGCCCTATGTGCACAAAAGTGGCACAAAGCCCGATTCTTTTCAATTCCAACTCATAATTTCATGCTGATTCTCAAAATGCCCCTGTCCCACCAGCTAGGCCACGTTTCCACCACGTTCCTCAAAAAATATATAAAAGTTGCCTGAACGCAGTGCGCACACGTGGTCCTAATATAAATAAGCATATTTCAATTTATTATACCGGTATGGCCTACGTCTTTTCTGTGTCCTAAATACCCCACAGGAATGGTGGTAATGGTCATTGCAGAAGGCGTTAAAACAACGTCTTTTTAACGTCAAGACCGATGCCCATACCACAAAATAACCAATGGAAAACAGCTATATTTTCAAGTTGTAGTAAAAGACTTCATTTTAAATATGTAAGGCGTTCGTGATGTGCAGAGTCATAATAATATGAAAAATAGCTGATTGTTAAGGTTTTAAATTGGAGTTATTTTGTGGTCAGGAATTGAGACGTCATTCTGTGGTCATTTGCTAGTATGCGTAAATTTTAGCATACCATAAAATTACTAATAAAAAGCTGGATAAAATAATGACGCTAGCTGATAGCTTCAACAAGAAAAAATGCACAGATCGTTTAGCGAGAGGGCATAATCACGTCCAGCGCTGTTAATTTTGAGATTTACAAGTAATTAATTTGTGGCCATTTGTTAGTATCTGTAATTACCATATCATATAATCACTAATAAAATACCGATGCAAATAAATAGTTGCATATGGCTCATGACTTCAACAATACAAATATGTATACTACAGAGAGTTTAGCGTGAAGGCATAATCATTTAAAATTATTTTTTGTGCTAAGAAATTGATGTCATTCAGCGATCCTTTGGGGTGTTTTTTAATTACCAACATTTTATATTTGAAATGAAAACACGCAACGGTTCTATGTAGCAATATAATATATCTGTGAATTATCAATTTGTCACTGTTTGTTTGTGTATAGGCCTACGCCATGTGGGCCTTCTTTCTCTGAAATGGTGTCTTGAATATTAATTACTGAGTTAGTTAAAGTATTCTTTTAACTGTATGGGTCTGGTGAGATACTAGCACATCCAATACAAACACAACGTAGTACCTGGGTTGTTTTAATGCTGAGCCAGCATCACAGACGATGGAGAAACATTAAACCGACCTATCCCAGCAAACACGAAGCATTCACCCAATGCTGCTCCAATGTTGGGCCAGCGTCGAAGACTGTGGGCCAATATTTAAACGGCATTGGGTGAATGCCTCGTGTTTGAGCATTTCGTGTCTGTGCTTTGAAAGCGCCTGAATATTCTGCACTAAAACCACTATCAATCAAACCAATGTTAACGCAATGTTGAGCCATTGCCTATGACGCTTGAACAACATTGATCCAAAGTCGGGTCAATCTCTTTTGTTCACTGGATTCGTTTCTTCCCAGATAACATGCGACGTCGATCCAATGCTGGGTTAATGCTGGACCATCTTCTTCGACGCTGGCCCAGCGTTAACCCAATTTTGGATGAACTTCACTGTTTGCTGGATTATACGTATCTTCATAGAACTAGACAATAGGCTTGTCCACCATTATATATATGTAGGCCTACAACTCTAAATCTGCTGGTCTCTGTATAACAATAATTTTGCTTGAGATCATAGCGCACTGATACTGAAAAACACGATAGACGTGAATCACAACTTCAATAACAACGTACTTTTGTGGACAAGAATGAAGTTAAAGCTGCATAACTGTTTTGTTTATTTCGATTAAAATAACCTAAAACGTACAAAAAAATCATTGCTATTGTTTTAAAGGCCTTATAAATGCACTAAAACTGGGTAAATGTAGCGGGATTAGTTTACCATTGGTACACCATCAAGTATTATGAAGTAGTGACTCGGTGTGTGTACAATATTCATGTAATAACGGTAATAGTCCGGCAGCCAAGTCCCTTATTTTGCTCTAACCTGGACTTTGAGTATATAGTTTTTTTCCTTGCAGAATATTGTTGTCCAGAACCCCCACTTAAAGAATCCAGAGGGTGTGGAGGTGTCACCCTTGGGCAATTTTAGTTATTCACGTTTTTTTAAAATGGCCGCCAATAGCCTCAGTGGAAATGTAACTTTTTCCCTTTCTGCCCTAGAAATATGTATAATACCACTTTTCCAACTAAATTGACCACGAGAAACTTTCCGGCATTATTTTTATATTCAGAAGCTTAATTCGGGCATAAAACCAAGATGGCCGCCACCACTACATCGGCAATTCACATTAAGTATCATTAGAAGCATGACGTTTAGTTACAGGTACCTGGTACCGGTATACAACTTCCTAAACCTACTTCTGACTTTACAAAGGCTATCACATTTGGAGGCATAGCACTAGACTCTAATATAGACTAATCTAGGCCTATAGCATACAATAGTCCCAATACAATTATTTCAGGCTTCAAGTTTATCAGTTCCCATATATCTAGACATTGACAAATTTTAACTGGTTTGCATGTCTGATCTGATGCAGCTGTTGGCAGATATTGCCAACAAGAGCACATAATAAAACCAGTTATGATCATGATAATATATATATATATGTACGTGCTGAACGGGAAATAGATTGACCTTTACATAATAATAGCTGCAGTTGAACAGATATTACTATACATGCTTTGCACCAGGAAATATGCAGCTAGGCTATGACATTAGATATCTTGAAACAGTGCATAAAAGGTGAACACACAATGCACCATAATCCATGTTGTTCTAATTGTGTCCGGAGTGACATGTTCATCGCGTCAAATGATATGAGGTACGGGCATAGTCCTTGGGGGATGGGGGGGGGGGGGTGGATGCCAATGTAACAATTCAGATTCAAAATAAGTATAAAGAAGAGTTTTCAACAAGGATTTTAGATGACTCTAAAGACCGGAAAAAAATGCACCACCAGTAATATAATATCATTACATGATAAAACTTAGATATAGCTAGAAAAATTGGCATAGCATTTATGTATATATTTAAAGCTAGTTGGTCTGAAGGTTTTCGCGATCCAATCACCAAGCAGATTGTAACATTTGCTTGGGTTGGAAAACCCATGATACTTGGTACTGAAATGGTGTATGACCCTGCAGTAATTTATGGGCGGGTTCTTGAGCTTCAATCAAGTCCCAGAAGTATCAATATTAATGATATATTGGTACACGAACTGGCTCCATTCGCAACTGCTATGTTTGACATTCCATTTAAAACGAAGATAACTAAATCAAAGTGTAACCTTAACAACTTCAGGTACACATATATGTCGTAGAACTGTGAATGTCACTAGCTTGGTGGTCGATGGTTCAGTAGTGATGTGACAATATCTTGGCCTACTAAATGAACTGTTGATGACTTCACTACAAAATTTAAGTCATTTCTTTCTACTAAGCTCATTTCCGTCAATGTGTATGAGTATCTAATATTGGATAATGCAAAGAATTCAGCCTTAATGGAAATGCAAGATTATGCGGTCCACAAACTGGTTAACAATGCACTTTTCCTGCTCAAATTGTGATCCTCTCGGTTAGTGAAAATTAAATACAGACTAATCAGAGCCATCATCAAATAGGGGCCAACATTGAAGAGGATACAGTGTTCCATGACCTGTACAAATTGACACATCAACTTGTAATCACTGGTGATGATAATGTGCCAACAGAAAGTAGCCATGATGATATAATACTTAGACCAGATGTAAGCACTTCGCACGAAGAATTAGAAAATTGTTATCAGGCACTTGCTGTGCACTGAGAAAGAGGTTTGTCATGGGGTAAGTACTGTTGTCTCAGATGACACAGGTGTTTTTATTTTGCTTCTGTGCCATTTTGGAGAAATTCTCAACGGATTTGTTCATGGAATCTCCGATTGGGGATCGCAACACCCTAGATATAAAAGTACAAGCAAATCGTATCTGATAGTTATATTGGTCGCCATGTCATATCAGTTTACGATACATGTACAGTCACCCGTTGGTATGACGTGGGAAAGGTAACTGCACTGAAGATAAATACGTGTTCAAGCTGGTTATTCGTTTTGTCGCATATGTGACCAAACTCAGTAAATCACAGACATTTTTGAACAAACAACAACATTTATGGCAGCATGTTATGGTCTAGCCCTGAATACAAGGCTATCCGCCGAGCTATGCAGCTCCGGCGAAATAGACTTGTATTCAGAGCTAGTTATGGTCAGCCACAATTCTCTACCATGACAGAAGGTAGGCATAATCAAGGCAGGTCAGGTGCATAGGCAAGCAAGCACCTGACCATTGCCCCATAACTGTGTTCATTGCCTCCAAGAACAACGGATGCCTTCACAGAAAAACTTTAAAACAGCACATCTACAGGTACAGCTTTAAAAATATGCTCTAAAATCCCCTCCTAATTTGGATCCAAATGACTTTGGCTCGCATAATGGACGGGTTTTCGACGGGTTGCCAGTGGCGTACCCTGGTTCCTCTTCTCAACAACGGTGCAATAGTCAGGGGGCCAGGAGCTGAACCTGGAAAGTGGGTCCAAAGTTTTTTTCTCAATGTTTTCATATTATATAGGTATTGTACTCTATGAAACCGCATGATGGCATTCTCACAGCATTGAGCATTTTTAAATAACGCGTTTTACATTTTTTCGCCTATCACGGTACAAAATAGTGGTTTTAGTTGATCGGGAGAAACAGAAAATCCCTGTATATATTCATATAACTGATAGCTATTAGTTTGATTGTTTGTATATTGATGTATAATAATAATAAATATCATTGGGTCAAAGGTCAAGGCTATAATTCAAGGTCAAAGGTCAATAATTCAGGTCCATCATGCCCAATTCAGTATCGTTTGTATATTACACCCTCCACATTTTTATATGTTTATATAGCTGAACCTGCATTCATTGTCTTATAATTTAGGTTTTTGTTATGAAGTTCCATGCATCTTGATAAACTAGATAACCTGTCGCTCACCTATTCTCGTTCCTCTAGGCCCCACTCCTAATCTGGCCTATATTACCGTATCCATTTGCCGGGATGAAATATAATGGTAACATTATATGGCTTGAATTGTGTAGCAATGGATTATACGTTGCCATTCTATTGTATGGGCCAGTCAACATGATTCACTAACCCAATGTTGGGTCATCATCTGCGACGCTGTCACACCATGAAATCACCATTAATGCGCTGCATTGACTCAACGCTCCCCCAATGTTTAGATGCCCGGCCGTTATTGAGACACTCAGACAAAATTTGTGAGCCTTAGTAAGGTAAATTTAAATGCCAATTGGCTAGCCTCTGTGTCAGGCATATGCTTAAATTAAATTATAAATTGTAATTTAATTTTTTTTCAAAAAAAGATACATTTCGTTCATCAATGACAATGCGGTTTGCATTTAACTATGACGTAACAATGTTCGATTCTTGTGGTATAAAAGTTTAACAGATGAGTAAATAATTCATGATTTTTTCTTTTTTTATAGTTCCAATATCACAGCATATCTATATCTGACTATATGGATACATCAACTATTAATAATGTGGTGTAATAATTCAGAGGTTGCTGTAAACTATCAAAATTGCACGTAATCGTTATTTAAAAAAAGTTCTTTATCTTAAACAATTTAAATAATCTGCAATGACACCACCGCCTTTGCCATCATTTTGTTATTTGCTATATATAGTATTAAAATTGCTATTACATTCCTGTTCATTGTTTGTTTCATCATCCTTTTTAATGTGGTACTAGTATACATCATATTCTGATACAAGACGATGTATTCCTGCTTAGTTGCTTCCATGTTTCATCCATATACTAATGGATCTAACTGGCTCAGGGCATTATCAGGGCATTATTCACCTGAAAGTTTGTAAATGTTATATTTTTAAATGTTCCTTCAATGCTTTCTCAGTTGATGGCAATCAACATAATTATGAACAGGTTGTGCTCCCCCGGCCGACTTACTAACCACAGAATAAGTTCCTTACTACATCAACTGATCAAGCTAGAGATCATTATTATCCCCAAGAATGATATTCAACATGATTCCATTACCAATGCATCCAGCCATAGCATCACATCGAGATGAGAAGGGTCCTGGCAGCAGGTTTGAAATGAGGTCAGAATATTCGGCAGTGACCAAGACCAGTTTGTTTGTGGCCAAGATCACCTTTGTGGTGGCTGAGATGATTTTTAAAGTGACTGTGATGGCGTATTTAATGGTCAAGTTTACTTCTGCAGTGACCGAGATCACTTTTTTCAGGGGCTGACATAAGATTGTTAGTGGCCAAGATCACTTTTGTAGCGGCTGAGAAACTATTAAAGTGGTTGTGATCACTTCTTCAGAGCCAAGATCACTTTGTAGTGGCTTATATATTTTTTTCAGTGGCTGACACCAGTTTGTTTGTGGCCAAGATCTCCTTTGTAATGGCTAAGATAACCTTTAAAGAGACTGTGATCACTTCTTCTTTGGCCAAGATCACTGTTGTAGTGGCTGAGATAACATTTAATGCGGCTGTGATCACTCCTTCAGTGGTCAAGATTATCTTTCTAGTGGCTTAGATAATTTTCAAAGTGGCTGTGACCACTTCTTCAGTGGCCAAGATCACTTTTGTAGAGGCTGAGATAACTTTGGAAGTCGCTGTAATCACCAAAGCTTCTTCAGTGGCCAAGGTCACTTTTGTAGCGGCTGAGATAGTTTTTAAAGTAGTTGAGATCACTTCTTCAGTGGCCAAGATCACTTTTGTGGACGCTGAGATAACATTTAAAGTTTCTGTAATCACTTTTTCAGTGCTCAAGATCATTTTTCGAAAAATGGCTCCATAGATTGTAAACATAATAACAAGAATCTGTACCTTATAAAGTTAACACGAGAGGGAAGTCCTGCTGGTATTCACTAAAAAACGTTGTAAATTGTTCAAATAGAGGGATAAAATACAAACTTAGCGCTGTGTTGTACATTTTCGTATTTAACAGAAATACAATATTATGCATCCACGTTAAAGCCCTTGATAGTAAATTTCAACTGATATCAAAATTGCTGGTACATTGTTTAAATTTTGGAACTCATTGGGCAAAAATATGAGACACAGTCTATTTTCCTGAGCCGAAAGAAAAGTGCTCAAATTGTACGTCCAACAAGAAAAAGTGTGTAATATGTTGAAATAGCTAATTATTTTTTACTTCCAAATTGGTTTATTTTAAGTCAACAATAGTTCTAGAACATGTTTGAATAAAAACTAAACATATATACCATACAAAAATCGGCTAAGAGAAAAGTATTTTGATTATTTACTGAAAAAGTAATAAAAATAGGTAAAATTAAGAGTTAAAATACCAACTAAAAGCTTGTGCATTTTTAAAAAATCGGACAGAAAATATATTACATCCACGGGAAAGCCTGTTCCAGTAGCTTTCTGTTGGTATCAAATATATTGATATAGCTTCACTACTCAGTGGGCGAAAATGTTTCATACGCTAGTTTTTTTCCAAATCGGAAAAAAATCGCGCATAGGTCATGAACACCTTTGGCCATATTTCAATAAAGCAGCTACAGTGACCTGTACAGGTTGATTCTGGCCCCTGAATAGTCCAACTATGTGAAAATAATAGTGGCCTAAATTCCCATTCCGGGTGACACCTTACCCCCAGGCACGCCTGGTCTAATAATCCTGCTGACGGATAAACAAACAGACGAACCATCCCGACTAAAAAAATGACCTCTTAATATGGCGGAGGTAATAAACCACACAATGATTTCTTTCAAGAAAATGTATAAATCTATAAACGATATTTCGATGTTAAGTGTTAACATCATTGGATGACGTAATATATAAAATTTTAGAGCGTATGGCAACAAAAACACATTATATTATCTCGTCAATATATATATAAATAATAATTATTGCGGTACAAATGTTTTATAGTTGCTTTGCGATGTCACATTGAGGTTCGTAATGAAATTATATTCATTTTGATATGTCACACGCTTATATTATTATAAAATGTGATAACTGGTAATTGGATTTATGCAAGGCCTTGGGGTCAAAGGGTTCACATAACTCAAAAATTCTGGTTTAATCAATTTATACAGTTATGAAAGCACTTTTGCTAATACTGAATACATACTATTTCAAATAATGGCAAATATAGATTAGGTTAGTGCTTTATATAAATATTTATATTTTCCGAACCGTGGGAAACCATTATTTTGCATCCCGATCGACGTGATTTTATAAAACGTGTTATATAAAAATGCTCAATGTTGTGAGAATGCCATCATGCAGTTTCATGGACTACAATACCTATATAACATGAAAACACTTAGAAAAAAACTTTGGACCCACTTTCCAGGTTCGCCCAAAAATATGCATTTGACCCCCTGACTATATGCCACTCAAGTGAGAAGCTGTCAGCGAAATTAAACATATTTTTCTATTTTAACAAAATTTATTAAAACATCACGGGTGTCATCATTTGAGTGTAACACCTACTAGCCTAAGTCGCTATTCGAATTTGGAAAATAATTTTGAGAATTTACGGTCTGAAATATACAATTTGACAGCTATTCCGACTCGAGTATTTTAACATATTTCACTTTCCAGTCTCCGAGAAAATATTTTTCTCGCAGATTGGACTGTTAATTGTCTTATACATTTTAGCTTAGAGCAGTATGTTAGCAATTTTATTGGCATGTGTACATGTTTTTTGTTGGACCCAAATCCCTACGTATTACTATAATATTGTGCTACGTGTCTGACAACGACACGTCTATTTTTTTATAAAACGTGCAAGTAAAAAGCCATTTTATAAAGTCTACTTCATTCGGCAACCCCACACTCAACAGACATTTCATCATAACCTAGAAAACAAAGATTCGATAATTCATCACAACAGTGCTACTGTTTCGTGCGGCAGAGGGTGGTTATACAAATAACCTGACATGGTTAAGAAGCATGTCATTTCAATAAACTTTTAAGTTCTGCGTAGTTAGCCTACGGGCCGTAGACTTAAATGCTTCACTGGTTAGATAATTTCAAAACATATTGCAAAATTGCCGAAGGAGGCGCCAGTCAAGGTCTCGATTCGACGAAATTGAATCCCAGAGGTGCTCGTGATACAGACTCATTATTTCATATGAGCGATGCTAGTGCATCAGCAGCTCGAGAAAACGATGAAGAATTCGGACGAGTGAAAGACGATTTTTTAAGAGTCGCGAGGCAACATAGACGGCGAGAATTATCGAGGAGCGAATCATCAAGAAGCCCCTCCCCAATTCGTCGCAGATCATCACGACGATCAAAGAATTTGCCTGAATTCAAAATCGCACCATTCTATGCGAACGATGTCGAGTTATGGTTTAACCAGTTGGATACACAGTCCGACCTTCACGACATAACAGACGACGATGAACGGTATAGACTAACTTGTGCAGCCTTATCCGAGAAGTTGCATCGGACGTTAGAGATATTTTGTTACAGCTATTCCTTAGTCACAAATACATCAGTCTTAAGGGAGTGTTGATCGAGAGACGAGGTCTGACGACACCCGAGCGAGTTAATAAGGTCATATCAGTCGAGAAGCTGGGCACGGACATTCCTTCACGTTTTCTTCGACGTCTCCAGAAGACCGCTGGATTCGGGACGACGGCAGTAGTCGGTAAGGCAGTGATACGACAAGCTTTTATTCGACAGATGCCTGCATCTATTCGGGCACATTTAGCAACCACACCCGATAGTACATCATTGGAGAGCTTGGCCATTTTGGCCGACAGAGCTATAGCT
The DNA here is from genome assembly GCA_964017125.1 of Flabesymbios commensalis. Classification (NCBI taxonomy): domain Eukaryota; kingdom Metazoa; phylum Annelida; class Polychaeta; order Terebellida; family Flabelligeridae; genus Flabesymbios; species Flabesymbios commensalis. The sequence goes on from OZ024908.1 coordinate 30,866,774, forward strand.
TCAGAAAACGATGCGAAAGATAATAGTGTGGGAGTCGCCGAGGTAAGGGTAAACGACAGTGAAAAACTTATTGGAATAATGGAAGACATTTCCAGAAGACTAAAAAAGTTAGAAACTTCAGGACATCAAAAGCAACAATATAACAATAAGCAGCAGACAACTCGCAGAAGAGACAGAACAACAGAAAATAGAATTTTTTCCCTAACGCTAATGCGAGACTTTTACACCTCGCATGGCTGCAAATAATAATAGTAATGAAAATAATGACCAAAATGTTGTTACCACAAAAGTACCAAATCCCCGCTCGCCCGCTCCGCTGCCGAACTCGCCGCAAGCCGGTACCGCACAGCCAACGGCTACAGACGATGCACTGATCAGAGATTTGGTGATAAGCCGCGTTTGTGCAGAGACCCCTGTACTGTGCCTTCGCTTTAAAACTGTTAAGCCAGCACAAGGTAGCAACTCTTGTGTCTGGCGAGCCGAACGAGACGCGACATGACTGCGTGATAACTGAAACTTCCAAGTTATCTCCCTCTAGGCTACTATACGTCGCAGATAAACGTAATAAATGTAAATATTTGATCGACACGGGTGCGGCTGTCAGCGTTTTGCCCCGGTCTTGCGCTAACGGGACCGTGGACGCTGATAGTCTACCTTTGGTTGCTGCAAATAATTCGACTATCACAACATATGGTACAAGTAAACTTATAGTCGACTGAAAAGAGAATACTCATGGACATTTATCGTCGCCGACGTTAAACAACCTATTTCAGGGGCTGATTTTTTAATACATTACAATCTACTCGTAGATTTATCAGGCAGATGCCTGCGTGACATGAGAATCGGACTAGCAATACCAGCCACATTATCTTCAATTAAACCGTTGTCACTGAATCGAATAGATAAGATAGTAACTAAAGGTCATCCCGTTTTCGCGCGACCACGAAGACTAGCGCCAGATAAATTAGTCACCGCAAAAAGAGAGTTCGACGAAATGATCAAATTGGGCGTTATCGAGCCCAGCGACAGCGAATGGTCGTCTGCACTTCACATGGTCCCTAAAAAAACGGCGATTGGCGACCATGTGGCGATTACCGCAGCTTAAATGCTCAAACGGTTCCAGATAGGTACCCGATTCCCCATATACAGGACTTTACACAGCGTTTAGCTGGTTCCAAGATATTTTCGAAGATAGGTTTAGTGCAGGCATATTACCAGATACCAGTCGAGCCATCAGACGTACATAAAACAGTTATGACGCCGTTCGGACTTTTCAATTTTACACGAACGCCGTTCGGGTTACGATATTCCGGACAAACTTTTCAACGTTTTATAGACCATGTCACGCGTGGTTTGGATTTCGTGTTTGTATATTTAGATGACTTGTTAGTAACAAGCCCTGACCATGAGACACATAATAAACATTTGAAAATTCTTTTCAAACGGTTAACCGAATACGGAATAATAATTGGTCGGGACAAATGTCAATTCGGAACGACTGAACTGAGTTTTTTAGGACATTACGTCTGCCCTGAAGGCATTTCACCCCTTCCAACAGCAGTGGACGCGATAGTAAATTTCGTGAAGCCGGAGAAACAGAGAGCATTACGTAGATATCTAGGAATGGTAAATTATTACCATCGTTTTATTCCTCATTGCGCTGAGAAATTGACACCATTGAATAATTTGTTGACTGCAGCCAACGAAGGTCAGAATAGACTTTCGCCCAAGTCTAATTTCGAATTGCATTGGACAGAGAATGCGAACGTAGCATTTACCGAATCGAAGCAAATACTAGCAAACGCAACGTCAGCACCTTTAAACATCACGTGTGGCGCTAGCGATTTCGCGGTTGGTGGAGTTTTACAACAATGTATTGATAATGTATGGCAACCTTTGTCATTTTTTAGCAAAAAGCTATCACCAGCAGAGACACGATACAGCGCTTTTTACTGAGAACTTTTGGCAGTCTATAATACCATTAGACATTTTAGACATAACTTGGAGGGTAGAGAATTTTATGTCAACACTGACCATAAACCTTTGACTTACGTCATGAACTCAACGATCGATCGACCATCCTTACGCCAGACAAGGCATTTAGCTTTCATAGCAGAGTTCACAACCGATATTCGATATGTGAAGGGCGAAACGAATTTCGTAGCGGACGCATTATCGCGACCAACAGTTTCAGTTATTGAATATGACGCAGCGATAAACTATAAAGACGTGAGCAAGGACCAGGCTTCTGACAAAGAACTCATACGTTTGAGACATTCAACGACGTCTAATATGAAATTTCGCTTGTTAAAGACATTTGATAATGTATTGGTCTGGTGCGACATTTCGACAGGACGTAAAAGAAAATACGTAACTGAAAAGTATAGAAGAAAGCTTCCTGACCGGGCAAGACACCACGATTAAGATCGGGGCCTGAGGCGTTGGTCGCGTCCATTGACTTGTCGAGCATTCGGCAACGTCAACGTAGGCCTACTAAGATTAAAATACCTGGTTTGTAATGTAAAAGGTAACAAGTACTAAATCAAAATTGTAGCTGAACAATTGAATTTATAAAAAGAAACACAACCATCATAAACAAATAGTTTCGTTATAGCTTTAATAGAGCTACTGACAAAATAGTGCTCAGTCAAACGTTTTAGTTAGAAAATATAATAAAAAAATACTATGTACGCCAAACGCCATATCACACTATCTGGCGATTAATATAAAACGATACACATTCTTAATACGTACTGTTTATCAGTTTATAGGCCTACTTTCAAACCCAAGTCTAAATTATATACATGTAGGCCTATATATTGACCTGAGTGTAGAAAAAATATGCTTGCTCCTATAACCACGGAAATATAAAAGAATATTAAATATTTTTTTACATAATCGGCCGATTTTTATAACATTTATTTAGAGGGAAAATATGTGTTCACATATACGACCGCTTTTTGATACATTTAGCGGAGTGTCACTTATTTAGCCTACATATTGAGCCATTCTATTACATTCAACGTATTTTTTCACATATTCAACCGATCGTTATGACATTTAGCGTTTTTTACATGATTTAGCGTCAAATTTTACAGATAGCGGTCCAACACGCCCTGGAAGATATTAATCATTCATACAAAATGTCAGTCTAAAATCATTCAAGTGTTTTCCAAGTCGATTCGAAAGTGAAATTACGATAAAAGTTATCAAGCAAACACATATCATTACAAACAAGATTATGTCAATCATATAAAATTCAAAAAATGTTAAGTTTTCGGCAGACGATTCCAAATCTTTGCCTCCATCTAATTGTAACCTTTTAATCCAATATGATATCAGTTTCGCTGGCGGTACTGGTTTATTCTTCATGATTTTCGAAGCTTTTCTCACGTTGGATAGAATCGACACGTCACTCAAAGTTTCTTTTATGACATTAAACAGAGTCTCTGGTGTGACATCATTAACGTTCAGAAGGTTTCCATATTGACGTTCCTCAATCACTCGAGCATTGAAATGTTGATCAAGCATGACAGGTATACCAAGTAGAGGCACAGCATGGCAGATACCTTCAATCAAACTACCCAATCCACAGTGTGTAATGAAGAGCTTGGTATTTGGATGATTCAGCACGGCATTCTGTGGCATCCAATTGACAGTGAGAACATTCTCAGTCCCCATCGAATTACACAGATGATTAGAGAAAGACGTCTTCCAAAGCACACGAAGGTTCATTTTCAAGAATGCTTCGCACATATGTTCAGCCACGTTGTCTTCTAAATGTCTTAAGAAGCTACCAAATGACACTACAACCAATCCATTCAAAGCTCCATCTATGAATGTTTGAATATGCTCGGGTACAGCTTCTGTTGGTTCGCGGCACATGATGGAGCCTATGTCTATGGAATTCGGCATTGCAGGCTGGGGATAGCTGAGTGTCTCGTCGCGGTACCAGAACCAGAATATGGCTCCCTTAAGTAAGTCATTTGGGACGAGTGCAGGACTGTGCGGAGCAAAACGCTCCATCAAATCTGTCCTGCTGTCCATCATATTGTACGTCACCAGGTCAAATAGGACATTAGACAAACGTTCTGTAAAATCCATGCGAGGACCAAAGCTGCTAAGTAGTGATGGTACAAAAGAGTGCAAGGCTGGTACATTGGTCCTCCATGGCATCATCGGAATAGATGATGCTGCGTAGGAAATGTTCAGTCTATGCGGTAGAACAAAATGACAGTTAAAACCTATTGCATCAACAATTGCCAAGTTAAAGTTTTTATGGTCGAGTTCTTCAATCAATTTGGTGTTCTCAAGCAAATTTATGCATTCTGAGCGTGCATTTTCTTGAAGTTCTTCAGCCAGAGTACCGAACTTCTTCACCCTCTCCCACTGATAGCTAGAAGAAGCAATATCTGCAGATAGCTTTGTACAGCGTTGGGTGGTGGTGTACTGTACCTGTGTATCGACACCATAGACCATGGTGGTGATGTTAGGACTCATATATTGTAGAAGCTGGGCAGTATTGGCATTTGATGCCAACAAAAGAGTAACATCGTGACCCTCCTGTACTAAGATAGATCCCAACCGACCAAAATAAGCTATGTGAGACTGAATGTTCACTGGATAGAGAAGCAGCTTGCTCGCTCCACCCAATCTGGTTATTGACAACAGTAGCACACATGCCGTAGTGACTAGACTTGATTGGCACGGTAACTTGGCCATCCCACGCTTGTCACAACCTGAAACGGTATATCAATACATTATATCATGCCTATCATTTATAGATAGATATCACATGTTTATTGAATCATTGTTATAATATTTATCAACATTAGTTACATCTATAAGTCTATGCAAATATAGACATGGAGTAGGCCTATATGGGCGGTTCTCAATAAGTGCGCCGAACAAATGGGACATTTGGCCCCGTTTTTAAAGCAAAATTTTAACTTATTTACTTAACAGATCGAATAAATAATGATAATTAGTCATACAATTAAATTTGGAAGCAGAAAATGGAGGATAGGCCTGAATGTAAAAATACGTGTTTTTAAAACACCAAATGTTTTTTGGTGTCCTCCCAATAATGACATGTGCGACCGCAATAAATGATTTTCTTGGTGTCCTTTGTGTGACCATTGGTGGCTGTTCACTCGTGTCACCAGTGTCTCTCTCTCTACTTGAGATTATGACTGTGACACTCACTGATAACTCAGTGCATGGTGGCTGATGTTCGACCAAATGTTCGACCACCGGGACACGAAATTGTTTCGTGTCCTTACTTTCTGGTATTGATTTTCACCATTTGGTATCCTACGCTACAAACACTTTCGTGTCTCACAATGTTTTTTGATCATAACCTTTAACTGATTTGTAGGTTTAAACTCCAATTTTCACAAAACTATATAAATATAATTACAGACGAGATCAAACATTGATTCTGCTATTTTGTACAGTCATTGTGAAATAAAAACTCTATATATGATCGGTCGAACGGTCGCACATTTCACCATATTTTCATCCCCTATAAAATACCTTTTTCTTTCTGTTCCATATTGTTTTGTGTACAATTATGTAAAGCACATAGAACCCGTGTACACATGGATGCACACACACCAATTTGAACACTAAAAGGCGTCTACTGTTCACGAAAATGCCATGAAAGGAAAATGCATGTAGGACACGAAAATTTTAGGTTCAATAAAAGTAGTAATTAAACCATTAATGATATATATTTACTTGGTTTTCATTTGTTTTCAACTATTATTCTCGTATCTGTATCAGTCGATTATGACACGGTGTTAAAACTTATGACATGATTTAGTAGTAGCTGTCAAGAGGACACGAAATGTTACGACCACCATGGCTTAATATATTTCATAAAAAAGGCTTTAATTATGATAATTTAGCTGCCAATATAAGTTTTTTATATAAAATTAGTTCTTACTCCACAGATTTGTCCGTAAATTGCTTAGAAAAAAATAATTCATGTCCAGTGATAAACAATTGTTCTGGGTACGGTTTGAAATGTCCCATTTATTCGCATCAAATAATGCGTCAAAAAACAGTAAAATTTGCCACAATTAATATATTAAATTATCATATTTAGATTTAAAAGGTCTTCCGGCTTCTTTACTTTGTTTAGAATTGAAAAGTATATAAATATTCCCAAGTTTGTATGAAGAAATGTCATTTTTGTCTTTTTTAAAAAATACCTCATTTTCGACGCACCTTTTGAGAATAGCCCATAATTATATAATTTTGCTATACAGAGTGGGCTGTGGTGCTGTCCTAGCATCAAGCAGCAAACGGGTCATCGTGTTGTGCTTCCATGGCTGTATAGTACGAATTAGTGAGGATTAGCTCCTAGTATCATATGTGAACTGCGTCAATGTGTGATCTCGGCCAGTAGCTCGTGCAATGACGGGCCAGAATTTGTAGTGTCTTTCTCGACATCACATCAGCGCTTGTCCGAGTTTCGTATTGACTGGGGTCGAACTATCGAAGATGCGCTGTACATCAATAACTACATTTACATATTCATGTTCTAATACATCAGGCAAAATTCCTTTACCTGCTATTAGAAAAAAAACGTTCTGGCGTCAAAACCAGCTCCGCCCACAACTTTTGGATCCAAGAAATCGATCCTGGTGGGCTAAGACGTACCGGTGAAGCTCTATCGCCATTAAATTTGTATTTGAAATTGAATGGAGAATTACTTTGTGCAGAGTAGTTCTTTGTACTAAATTTAATATAGCTAGTTTTGCTCCCTCATGGAGGGCACAGTAAGGATACACAGTTAGAAGAAAGAATATTGGCAAACATGTTGTTAAGCCTATATTTTCAAAACTTAAAATCCTTACTTTTTAAATCATAAATAATTTTTAAATTATGTTCAATGTGTAACATGGCATATTTAATAAAACATATTAATAGTGTACAAAAATTAGCTAATGAAACAATCCAAATATTTTCAGTTTCAACATGCGCTAGATGAAATGTATCGTAATACATTGTTATAACCTACTTCTACTTACTTTTTTAGTTCGAAACAAATGACGTGTAGACATAAATATAACTGAATAGCAGTTGTGATTATTCTTTTATAGCCTTCATTTATAGTGTACTTTGGACGCCTAGATTGTCAATCGAGGGTCTACTCAAACTAGTCTTATCTATACATGGATCATTACCTTATTGCCACCCAGCTAATGATACTGAATCTCAATTTTATTCCGTATCGAGGATTATTTTCGTTTTGAGGGGACAACGCCTCTGTGGTGAAGAGGACAATGTTTTACTGAATAAGTTCGCGCCTACAATAAATTATGAACAGTTCAAATAAAATCTTCTTGCATCAATTTTCATATTCCAATAATGTTTTGACTGTTCAGTGAAATTAGCATAATAAACTATAACATACTGAGTTACATAATATGTTAGCAAGGTAAAGCTGGACTTATTTAAATTTTTGAGTATTGTATTCCCACAAAACACTTTCCATAACTTCAAGTTGGCTCGATGTTGGGAAAACGTCTTATACGGTGGTTCAACGTTGGACCTATATAGAAATAATATATTTTGTTGGGTTGATTATACTGTTGTACTTTACATACGATTGAGATTGTAATTGCCGCACAATTGTCAGTTTAGCTTCACCTAAATCCCAAATTTAGTATTTAAGAGCTTCCCGCTCGTCTCTCACTATGGCTAGTGACGATTGTATCTGTTCTCCAGCTTAGACGAGGGCGGGGTGGGGTGCCTGTTCTGATATTATATTCAAGGTCAGCGTTTGATACCATGCTTGACACTAGTTAGCATATTAATACATCATTACGTGTGGTATTTATAATTCATCAACATTAATGTTTCTTACATATAGGCTGGTGAATTTCTTTTATTTGTCATTTTTAGGTTGGGCCAGATCACAGACAGCAAACATCATTAACCAACAATATGAATGTGGCAGTCTCCTGTGCCTCCTGGCCCAAGTGTATTTATCAGACGGTGTTTCAATTCACCTGGTAGTAAATTGTCAATCAACACCCGTCATTCAGTTTTGGTGTCAAGTACTACACTTGGGCCCACAATGGAATCAGATCACAGGTCATGCAATGTAAGACAATTATTACGCCATTGAACTTGAAAAGGTGAATGGACTACTGTGGATCTAGTAATTTTCGCGTGTTAGGCCTACTTCTGAAAACTCCCGGTGACTATTATTATGGCGTACTACACAGTATAATCAATGACAATGATAGTAGTCCATGTCACCTTGTTAAATGTGTTGTTTATTATGAAAGGAATAAAACATCGATGTACCTGACAAGTCTTGTGTCTTTCCCGGCTCAAACTGATCATTTTCTCAACCGATCAACCACGCTTGATATTAGCCCTAGGAATTGGTAGGGTGAATCTGTGGGATCAGCATCTCACCCGCTTCGGGACTGCTCGGGTTTACGACTACCAACGAGTGGCCATTGTCCGTGCAGCTTCGTTCTGATTAGCTTTGTCGCCAACCGACTGCTCATCACTTGCTGTGACCTTGAGATGACCTCGCCATGACCTTCGGATAACACCCCTGTGTAGCCCAACCTCAGCCACCATCACCACGTATACTTGGATTGTGATTCATCAGATTTAATCTACGTGCTGGTCATAATGGTCCAAAAATGACAATAATTATTGTTGTTATTTGATCCATTTCAGACAGGGTGACATCAGGGTGATTTGATGGGGGAATTACCTCTCTAACCATCATATTAGCCCTGTAACCTCTCGTGGGTGTTTTGGTATAGCCCCATACTGTGGTTTATATGGGTTTCACCCACCATACACATCTCAGGTGAACATTATTGGAGCAAAAACAACAAAAATGTGCTACTTTCACCTGTTTTGACCTGATTTGAACTTGCTGTTACCTTCAGACAGATGACCTTGTCATGACCTTGACATTGTTATGACCTTGGGATATCAACCACATGAAGCCGAACACCTCAATCTATGGTAACCCATGCCTACACTGAACTATCAGTGAGTGTCACAGTCAATAGAGAGAGAGACACTGGTGACACGAGTGAAACCCATGCCATGTGCATTTTGGGTGGGGATCAGCTTTATTATGTTTATTGGTCCAAATATCTGATTTTACGGCATATTCTCATAGGAGTTAAACTATTATACAATTTATTGTTTTACTATAGATGAACTTTTTTTAACATTTTCTCTTAATTTTGTTTTATTTCAGGCTCTGGGTTTCCAAGGTTTTTTTTATCAATATATTTGTCAAAAATTGAGATATCTGTACATTTGTTGTTGCATTAGAACGACGAGGTATATCACTTCAATAACAACTGATAAACTAAATTTTCATAACTTGCGACATAGGTCTGGATTTGATGTGGCGCATCACATATTAGGTATGAGAAATGTTAATATAATATAAAAAAAACAATAGACTTGACGATTTTTCAGGAAATGTGAATCTTAGAGGCATTTTTCAGCAAATGTTGGGAACCTGACTTTTTAACATAATTAATTACAATAACATGGCTGAAGTAGTAATAAGGGGCCGCTAAACAATTACGTAACGCTTTTTTGGATGATTTTTGACCCCCCCTTCCCCCTTCGTAACGCTTTTTAACGTTACTTTGACTACGATCCATAACGCAAATCCCCCCCTCCCCCCTCTAAGCGTTACGTAATTGTTGAACGGCCCCTAACCTGAATTGAGGACTTCGCTAATTACATGCAGTCAATTACAACTGGGTCCGCATACATAAAACACGTGCAGCTGCATATTGTTTTAGGCACAATGAAACACTATACGTACCACACATCATCTCGACCCGCTTTTAACACGATATTTGAATGACCTGGGAAATATTTGAAGTAATCTAGGTTGATTACTATAGGATTATACATAACCTGTTCGCCAAGAAATGTCCTCATTATGAGCTATTGTGTTGTAAAAAACATTAAACGAATTATAAAAATAGTGGATTTTTCATAGCATTGGCCCAACGTTGAAACAATGTTATCTCTCCTTCTGACATTAAGTAAAGGGTTTAGAAACTGGGATTGTCGTTTACCGTTAGGTCACCGCATCCAACGATGGTCTTCCATTGAACAGACACTGACTCTTTTTACTATGCCCGCCGGTGTAACAGTTTCAGATTACCCCCCTGTTCAGGTTACCCCGGGGGTAATCTGAAACTAGTTTCAAGGTACCCCCTCTAGTTTCAAATTACACCCTCAATTTTACCAGTTAACTTTCAATAATAGGAATAATAGAATATAATTTCAATTTTCATCACATGGCATTGGGACATTTCTTAGAGACACTTTAATCGCCATAAGTATAACCCTTTTCTAGGGCAACTAACGGGAAACAATATTTTGACAAGAGGTTTAAAATTACTTTAATCTTCATATAACGCTTTATTATATGTGTCAACTAACGAGAAAAATTGTTAGTGCGAGGTCTCGAAACACTTTAATCTACATAATTATAACCCTTTGACCCCTACAAAAACTAACGTAAAAAACTGTTTGCGCGAGGTCTTGGAACACTTGTGTAAGTAGTATATCTCCGTATCTGAATTTCGTATTCTAGTTTGACGACGGTAGGTCAGTTCTGACGAAATTCCTGATGTTTAATTATTGACAGCCATGTCAAAAATAAGAAATACAGGAATTTCGTCTCTATATATCTAGCCTAACTGGTAAGTGCGCAGCACAAAAATTAAAAAAACTTTTGCAGTTCTAGTCTATGGACATGTTTACATCATATGGTCATATTAAGAAGCCAAAATAAAATCACCGATTTGTTTATGATTTTAGACCTGGGCATGTCCCTTAAATACCAGTCTATAATTGGTCTCACAATCTGCGCTTGTATTTGACTGATGTGTCACCATTATTGGGTGTCTGAGTGACGCACCTCTCCACCCAGCCACCATGTGGATGGCTGGCCGCCACCACAGCTATTGTTGGCCATCACGTCCTGTCCGACATACTATGTGCACAGCGAAAAGTTGAAAAAGTTCCTGAGATATGGTGAAGTTGTGTACTGTGAAGTACTTGAAGGGAGGTCGGGAAACAAATTGTAGACTGCTGTGGTTTTCAGGTCAGTTCAGCTGTAGCGTTCAGTTCAGTTCAGTTGAGTAGTTGAGTTGCTGATGTAGGAGACATGCCATTACATTTAACGGTTAATTGACATATAACACATCGAATTTGTGAGAATTTTAGGTCATATTATATCATGTACAAATGCCCGAATAATTGCTAAGATACTATTCTAAGCTAGCGGGAAACATATAGTAATTCGACCTGAGCTGAAGTAACTTCTGCAGAAGTCGAAGAACGACAGTGGTATACATGGTCTAAATAACACGATATATACTGTATGTGTAAATTGTTCAAATTCACTTGCATTCAGATAAAAGGCAATCCTTCTCAAAACGGTAGTCTAGCTCGACCCAAATTTTTGAAAGATAATTTCTTGAAATTGAAAATTTGACTGACTGTAGTATTCAAAGTCTGCACAGTATGCAATTCGAGAATCTCACTCTGAGGGTATTAAAATCAGGAGGATGGACGCCGCAGCCTGTCACAAAAGTGCCCAGGAGGAAAGCCAAAAAGGGGGTGCCACCGGGGAAATTTTGAATTTTATCACAGCAAATGGTGGCCTCTGGTGACCAGTTGGTGATGTCTTTTAATGATTTTTAGTATGAAAGAATAATTGTCAAATTAATCGTGAGTAAGTTGAAAAAATCGTGAGAATCGCCGGGCGGCTGCCTGCTGTGGCGCCGAGCGCATGTGTCTGCATGAACTCCGACACGATAGAGGGCGCTGTCAGCCTGAATACGTGAGAAAATACAATAGCAATTTTTTTCAAGTATTTCTATAAAGGAATCACACAATGCGTGATATAATTTATTTATGCTTAAAAGCACATATTTAAAAAATATAAATTCAGTCTTGGTTATACAACTGAAAAATATTACAATTCCAAACAGCGTGTTCGGCCGTGTTTTCTTTGACACATGCGCGGAATATTCTAGAAATGACGCTCGAAAAATTCCGGGAGAGTGTGCAGCATGCGTAGCCTCGGCGGCAAGAGTAGCTAAATGATACGCAGACCTTGCTGCCACTAATTGCAGCTTCTTACCAAGACATAGAATGACATCCTGCTCCCGTGAAATAAAAATGCAACTATTTGGATATTCTTGACCTACGGTCCTGACATTAGGGTATTTACGGATCATTTATTAAAGCAGCCCCTTGGGATGACATCAATTTTCGTTTTTAGTTCCGTACTGAAGTAGTGTATCCCACGGATCATGTTTTTATTTTTTTCAGAATTTTTAAATTTTTATAAATATTTTTAATCAACATTTCTATGAAACCAGAAGAACCCCAAACAAGCTATTTGTATACCTGAAGGACGATTGAATGTTTTCACAGCATTGGGCCACATGCTGCAGGTGTGTCCTCCCGTGTCCTGACTATGAGACACCAATTAGCGAGGACTGGTTTGATCTTACCGTCTGATGCGTGGGAATATGTGATCTAAAGTGCTGAATATTGCTGACTTGTTTTGTTTACATGGCAATATACGACCTGGAAATACAACTATTTCACTCTTTTTCAGTGCTTTCAAATTGTTTCTTGACTTTTTCGTATTTTCAGTTAAGATCAGTAGGCTATATAGCCTCATATAAATTAAATTTTCAAAATTGACAACATTGAAAATGTCTCATCCCAAGGGGTCCCTTTAACATGTTTAATAGGCGAACAGTTTTAAATGGCTTTAATCCTACAAAAAATTATACAAGTCGAGACTATATTTTGTCAATTCAAAAATTAGAATTGTAGGCTTATTTTATTAATAAAACTGGCGGTAATTTCACATAAAAATCGAGTCACCCAATTGATGTATTCAACGATTTTTTTTTTAAATATAGTCCTCCCAGTCGCCTATAGTGGGGTAATTAAGAAGAGACAATTTAAAATTCTAAGTGTTTCGATAGATTAGGCCTAGACTATTTCGTCAAAATTTATTGCGCAATCCGCGGTGTCTGTAGATTTCAATTAAAATTTAAGATTTTTTCCCGCGAAAACGCGTAGACCTCGCTTTGTATAACTTCTCTAACTAACCTACTGGCATTAAATGTACATTGACCTTTAAGAGGGTGCACATGGGTCCTGGAAATTATGGATTCTTCCCAGTTCATTTTTTACTCATTTTTTGGCCTCGCTATTCGCTTTTTATAATGGGAAAAATGATATAAATATACTTTAAATAGATATTAATTTTTAGGTTCGTTTTTTACACTATTTATAAGCTGAAATCCTCGATGTTCAGACCCTAAGAGCAGGCGATTCGCCCTTCCTTTTATTTGTTTTTTAACCCATGTGCACCCTCCTTTAATCCTCACATACCTTTGAAAAAATGAGATGTCATTTTATAGTCCCCTAATAACTATAAGCTATCCATTTTTTGGGGTCGATTTTCTATTGACTGGCAATTTGCAGTGCGAATCTTGTAGATTTGAAATGTGCGTGAACGTCTCAGACGTCGGGTGTCACCAGTGTCGGTATGTATGTTGGTGACCACAAAATGCAAATTATTGATGAAATAGACGTTGTAGAGTGCTGAGAAGAAGGGTGCTTGTTCGTTTCGAGTGTCGGATGTCACCAATGTCGGTAAGTACGTTGGTGACACTAAAAAATTAGACGTTTCAGAAGGCATGAAGGGGGTGGTCGTGTCCACAGAACATACATAAGTATATTTCTATGGTCGTGTCGAGATCTGACTGTCAAAAGAAGCGTGTTCGATTGAGCGTCGGTTTCACGTTGGTAACGTGAAAATCCATAGCAGAAGGTTGCTTGTAGGTGTCATCATCGGGTTCACCAATGTCAGTAAGTATGATTGTCCAGCTGCCATGTTGGCTGACTGTCCACCCCTACCTCTGATCCTCGAGTCTAATCTAGATCCCCGTCTGGGCGACTGTTAGTAATAAAACATCGTTGAATCCATAATTCTCCTTTCTTTCATTCATTGTTTCAATCAAACATGCAATTCTCAGTGCACATGATCCCGGGCAGGACGCGGTGGCCTAAGCAGGGCCGTAGCCACGGGGGATGGGGTTGTTTGACATTTCATATGGTACGTGCATTCTGCCGGAATGTTAGTCCCGTGAATACTGGACCAACTGGACGGTGGCTACCGCCCTGCTAAGCTATGTAGCTTGCTCTACGCGAGCAGAGCAACACGTCCGCCTGCTGCGCAGTCTGCTGTGAGAGTGAGTGGAGAGTCGAAATACGCGGCAAAGATAGCGTGGGTGAGACCCGACGGGAGAATATAACTCGTCAGCTACACAATCCCGTCTGTCCTCACTGGCCGAAAGGGAGCCGGTCGCTGGTCCCCACAGTTTTGTCTAACTTGTATGACAGCGTAAGTGACATAGAGCTGAAAGAGCACTGTTCTCCACGATATATAATAAGACACTGTCATCCGAGCATAAATTAAGTGTGCTCAACCCAACACAAATCTTCCAAAAACTCACATCTGGTCTTTATTTTAATTGTTAAATCCATTTTCCTTCACAATGCCGTCACATTGAGTGAAGTCATGCACAGACATCCTACGTTTCCTAATTTAGTGTTTCACTTTAGTCTGGTATTTCTTGTCTGCTATATGTCTTCTAAATAATTACCGGATAATCACATCGTTGTTTGTCCAAAATCATGTGAATCTTTGTTTTCAGCTCCACTGTCACATCAGCGAGTGATTTGAATGCTGCCTCTGCCATCTTGTCTGCCGTAATCCTCGTGACTGTCTCGATAAAATTGTCACTCATGTACTGGATTTAAATCTCTTCCTGAGTCTACTGCCAATAAGATCATTGTTCTTCACCAAATGTTAGTTCCCTTTTCATGGTACATGGAAACTGACTTGATATATTAAATATGGGATATTTTATCTTACGTGTGAAGTCTGGATAAGAATACAGTTTTAAGTTTCTTTATCGATGATTCATATTTAACAGGATTCAGTCTCATATATATGGTAAAGATGATAATAATAGTTTTAATGAGAACGTGGTAGTCTTATTTAATAAATACTTTTGTAAAAGTTATATGTCTCAATATCTGTGAGTAGCCGTTTCTGACAGCGGCCGGGTCGACGGCCCGCACGACACTGACTCACTCAGGCCGCACCACTTGCCTTTCTCTGTCCGCGTCCCATACCAGGCAAATCGCCCGAGGGCCGAGGGCCCACATTCCAGTGCCTTGCAGATCCGGCCTCCCTGCCATTGTCAGTACGGCGTTGGTACAACGCTAAAATTCAAGCCAAGCTCTGATTGATTGGCTGATATTAGAATATTAATATTCTACGATTTCGAACTTTAACAGTATCGTCCTCTACATCAGCCTGAAGCTCCGATGTAGGCCCATGACCAGAGGGAGAATACAACTAGGTCGGGCTGATGTAAGGGATGATACAACTTCAACCTTAATATAATCTATTAATATGTAATTTGTTAATGAATTTTAGTCGCACATACACAACAACACTTTTTACAAAATTGGGAACGAGCTGCTGAATCAGAAAATACTGCAGCTGTATACCAAGCAGGATTTTTAATTGTTAACCTTGGAACATTAAACATGCTAAATGGCCACCATTAGCCCAAGGACAAATTGCGTATTTGCTGAATTATTTTTCAATTATTTTAGATATTCTCGCATTCAGAGTGTCCCTCAGATCGCCATGTTTGTAAAAGTAACTTTGCAATAAGTTAGTTTTCTATTTAATATGGAATTTCCAGCCGCCATTGATAAAATTTGTAGGCCTATAGATTGTTATAACTACACAACCGGTAATAAGGTGACGAATAAATTTGTCTATGCGCAAATTTTCATGTCAATAAAGTCTCTTAATGCGAGTTTCTCACGAATTTTGTGTAGTTTTGCTATTGCAGATAAAACAACATATTGCAATTTATCGACCCGTGCATGCGATAAAACCATTTTAATTAGGGAAATGTTTCTTGCATGTTTTGTGGTTTGGTGTCAAGTTGCTGGTTCACAACCGACATTCAATTGAATATTACATACCTGTTTTTACACAATTTGGACCAGCTGAATTCAAATATCTTGTATAGTAGCTAATCCGTAGACCCACCGTAGAACCCCCTCCCCCTGAGAGGGAGTTTTGTAGACGCTGATTTTTTTCTTGTACCTTAGTGGTATACAAAGAATGGGGTTAAGACGCTGCATGTTGTGGTTTTTGTTTTTACCAAATACAATGTAAATACATATACGTTATTATGTTGTGCTTCACTTTTTATGCATAATTATACTATGTTATATAAAATAGAAATGAACGAAAATAACAATGACAATTATACTATTTATTTATTTTACCATTTTATGTGTCAGTGTTTTACCATTTTATGAGACACCGAGCTTCTATTAGTCATGTATATGATAGTAGAGATAGGCATTAACCCAGTCTACCTCTTAGTACAAAAGGTTAAACTGCGTTAATTTTTTTTTAAATATCTTCATTACTATTCCATTATAAACTAAATATTCTGACGTGTTGTAACATGATTACAAATTAAATTGATCAAATGTTAAAAAATGTATTATTTAGTGATAGTCCTGGTATTTCTTTGAACCACGTTAATAATTAATAATGCGTGTTTAATGAAACACCAGATTAGACCAAGATGTTCGTGTTGAAAGTCCATACGTTCTTACATACGGTGACCCACACAATAAGCGTTATCAGCGTGCTAGTTTAAGCAATGGGTTCATCGTGCTTGGCACGGCCAGGTATTTCGAAACGTTATTACCCTGTAGGTGATATAAATATATTATCTGAAACATTTCCTGCTATTACATATCATGAAAATACTGCCTCAAATCCGACCATGGCATATGGAAAAGGTGGGAACGTACTACTAATGTTTTTTCTTAATTTTAATTAGACCCCTACGTGGGGAGATAATACTTTTTTATATTTTTATTCTTGTGGTCGCACGCAGGCCAGCAGGCAGTTATTTTTTATTAAATGATGGTATGGGCCACTGTCAATTGGCTTAAAACAATGACAATCTCAGTATAGTAGGAGAGCGAAACAAAGTGGACATGTAAGGTCTATTAGGCCCCCTAAATCTGTATGAGAGGCGCGCATGTGCTGGACAATTTGTTCTCAAATATCTTACATCCGAACCCGTGCGATCTCACCCACTCGCAGAAGACTGGTCAAAAGGCAGATGGCCATATGGTATGGTAGTCATGGGGATGGTGAGAGAAATAAGATGCCCTTCAAACATAGGATTTGAAATTATAGCCCTTTAAATTTTAAATATGAGGCCAAGAACGATACCTGTCGGTGACCCACGGAGACTCGCCATGAAATTGAATATGTACGAGTGAGCAGCCGGTAGTTTTCACCCATTCACCAGGACCCCGCTTCCAGTCATATTACCAGATGTAACTGACGCGTTCATTTCATTATGTGTAGGCTACATAAACTACCATGAGACCGCCCACGCTACCTCTCGGTCCCGAAGGCTCCCCGCAATATTGAATCTTCAGGAGGGTGCCGAATAGAAACTTATTCTATGACATACGCTACAAGCATTTTTAAATAACTCCAGGGACATGTTATTTCATTGAAACTAGCTTGAACAAGTATAAAGACCATGTAGGGACCTGGCAAGACAAGAATTTAATCCAACATAAAATTAGGCGTATTATTACTGTGAAACATACAATGTCCATGTCACTGTTTCAAATATACGTATTATTATAAAAACGGCCTGTCCATATATCCCTACGTATTGACAGAATACAATTTTGAATGGCTTAGAGGTAAAGTGATCCAAGTCCGCATATTCTCATTCTCCTATAGAAGGCTTCAAATTTAAAAGCAATTTAAAAAAATATATATATTTTGTTTTTAATTCAACTTTGTTACGTTCATAATTAGAAGCATAGGGGAAGTTTGGCATTTTTCTTATATTTTCATTGCTAATCGCAGGTTTTTAGTTATCAATATCGTAAAACTCATTTCTGATAATTTTTATTTCATTTTATTTTATAAATGAACTTTAGAAATTTAGAAATATAAACTTAAATGTCACAAACTAGTCTAGAAACTGTCTTGTGTCTCATCATCTTGCTCCAGTAAAAATTTGGAAATGATTGGCAAAGCACAAACTGATCCACATAAGGGGTGTTTAATCACATTTCAGCAGCCATTTTCAGTATATCTCAGAGGTAAACTGATCCAAGTCAAAATCGGCCTATATAAACTGAGGGACTTGGATCACTTTACCATTGACAAAAAGTATCAATTTTGAAAGTGAAAAAATATATGTTGATAAATAAATCCTGATTTTTTTACGAATGGCTTGGGTATTTTAGTATATTATTTTCTATATATTTAACTTTCTCAAAATGACATAAACAGAAAAATATTTAAATTTGGACTTGGATCACTTTACCTCTGAGCCATTCAGTCTGATATGTCCTGCCCATCCCTACGTAGCCTATAAGCTGATAAGTATAGCCTATATTATCACTAACAACATGGCATAGTCTATAATGCATTTCTTTGTATTATTACGGTCATCTGTGGGCCAACGTAGGTCTTACGTATAGGCTATGGATTACAAACATGGCTATGTGCATTCCGACGTATGCGTATTATTACGGACACATGTAGACCTATGCAATGTACATCCCTACATAGGCTATTATTACTGACGAACATACCATGTGCAAATCCAATTGTGTATTATATATAGGCTATGCCCCTCTACGACATCCTGTTGGCAGGTCCCACTACATGTATTAACGTAGTGTGCCCTATTTCAGTCATAGCCCTAATTCGGTCATAGTAACTTTGGGATCCCTTTACCACGTGCTTGGCGCCTTTAGCAGACAGATAAACAACGAAACGAAAACAAAGACCATATTACAGCATAATGCCGGCATTTAAAGCTTTTTATATACATTTTATTTAATAGAAATAGCCATTTGAAAATGGGTCGTACCAAATCGTATACTTAGCATATGTACTACATAAAAATATTGTACCCTTGCACGCCTTAGAAAAATACTTTGTGATCGATATTACACCTCAATATGAACGCTAATTAGTTCTAAATAGATCGCCAGAAGGCCTACTAGCGCCGTGAAGCCGGGAGAAGTCATTTTATTCACTTAAAACGCTGCTGAAAAATATGACTGAATTGGGATCCGATAAAAGCTTGTTTTGACCGAATTGGGTCACCATAAATACTCAAAGGTCCCTTAATCGGTCACAGGGGCCTAATTCAGTCACATGTTGTCCTAATTCACTCCCACCCTATAACCAAATAAATCAAGTAGGCCTACACAATTACTTCTATAGATATAGATATGTCTTCACCCGTGTGACCTCGGAATTTATGGGAAGATAAAAGTCAAAGAATATACGCCAAATTAGGATGCTAATGGGAGCCAATTTTGTCAGAAAAACTAGAATTCCCGCTGTGTTTCGGGGGTTTTGGGCCACCTTTGTGCACATAAGGCTAAACTGAGTCATCCTGAGGATGTTGAGATGACTGAGATGACACTGCCGTCAAGACACAGGATTCGGAAGGTCTGATGCCGAGCACGCTACCTGTCGGTCACAGAGGTTCCCCACAATATTGAATCTTTACGAGTGCGCGAGGAAGAAACATTTTGTTTCTTTGAAACTTGAAGACCAGAATTGGGTTCAAACATGCGATCTCCGATTTTCCAAGCAGACAGCTTTAACCACTGCACCAGGGCCCCCGCATCTGTCGTAAAGGAGTCATTCAGAAAGTTCAATATGAATGCAATTGATCAGGAACTAATACATGTTCAAGCTCCACAAACATCAGCTTCAAACCAGCTAGAAGAACTTTGAAGCCTACCAGAGTATCAGTTTAACCATGCAAGGAGGTTGAAAAGACCTCCTTGGTTTAACAGACAGCGGACTGAACGACATGGAATCGGTGTTTTTTTTTATCTCATAGGCTTACTTAGGCCTATGTGGTATCCCCGTCTGTCATCCCTGATTGTTCAGTAGTTGTAACTGTTGGAATATTGAATATTTCGTGTATACAACTACTGAAATATTAAATATTTCGTGTAGACGTTGTCCGCCAATTGTGGCACTTCAAGCTATGCAAAGGCCTTAGCTAAAAAAAATAAACTTTTCTGATGATAGCCGCGAAAAGTCGTGTTGATGATAACTACCCAGTGTAGGCCTGTACGCAACATGGAGTTTTCTCAAATATTCCATGGGCCATAAGGTTAATCATACCAAAAAAATTGAAATTTTCTAATCATAATGACCTTGTGAGTCTGTGTATTGTGATACATTTTCAGTATGATAAACATTTCAGATGAGTAGCTTAATAAAGATAGCGATAAATTTCAAAATGGCGCGAATCTAAGCTAAATTGCATGTTTTTACATGCTTGAAGAGTTAATCATACAAATCAAATGTATATATACATAATCATTGGTGTATTAGAAGCAGGAGACCACTATGTTAAAATACCGTTTACAACCATCATAGCTGACTTCGAAATCAGTAAATCTTGCTATGGCTTACTTATATGTCAATCACAATATATTCGATCCCAGCTGACAAGTAGGCCTATCACGTCCCCCATATCGTTTTTTTAGCCCGCTAATTGATGCATTGTTTGATGATGGGCCTAATCAGGGGAAATCAATTAAGTTAAGGAAAATTTTAAAACCTATCGCCAATCCTCTATGTCAAGGCCTAAATGATTTTGCAAAATATGAATTTGATCCATCAATGACAAATTGGTCTGTATAACCATGAAAAAACAAACAGCATTTTTTTTGGTTATTGTGGTGTAACAGATGACAAGATACACTTTGTTGTTCCAGTTTCAAAATATGTTTTCCTTGCAACTCATAGAGATGCAGTGTTGTGTGTGTGTGTGTGTGGGGGGGTGGGGGGGGAGGGGGGTTTGGGGGACCAGGTGTGTTTGCCTCAGATCGCCAAATCTCAAATTCCAAACCCTGTGCCTGTTGGGCAGTGTCATCTGATTCATATCACCATCATGTTCAGCATGTATGTGCATAAGTATTGATGCATGTCAGCCTTCACCTTGATGAAAAGTGATTGGGCTGTGGAATAACAAAAACTCGGAAAATCAACATCTAAGATATCAACAGATGCATGCCAATTCTCACCAGGGTTTGAGACAGGGACACAAATCTGCAGAGATTCAACAGCAATACGAGAAATAAGCTATAATTATAGTCCAATCAAATGATTAGGTCCACATATGTGTGGCGCTGTTCGTACACAGGCGACTAACGTTACTCATTTAAGTTTGATTTCCAGAAGAACGTGATGTGCCTTGAAAAATATGATAATTCTAAAGCAGGGGAAATATGGATTCAATTCTAGTCCTGCTTACGTTGGACACGACAGCATTGTAGGCCTACAGTAGTTGTACTTTCAGGGGGCCACAATTCAACTAGCAGGGGGAGGGAGAGCTGAAATATTTTTTTTAATAAATATTCTCAGGCTAAATGTTCGTGAAGTAAATAATTGTCTGAAGGACATGTTGTAAAGAAATATTTAACTTCGAACTAAATTTAAAATAAATAATTATATAAACTCCTGAGCATCATTTTAATGGCCGTTAAAGCTATTTTGATTGACTGACCCTTAAATGTATGCAGCAGAGCGCACCGGAAAATCAATACTAGACCTAACTTGGCATCTAAATTTGTAGACAGAAAAGTTTTGAGGAAGTGAAATAAATATTTGTCTCCACACACAAATGGAAAGAGATATTTTGCTTCAGGCGGAGTGTGAAAGTCTGAGAGATTGAAAGTGAAATAAATAAATTTGTCCGAATAAAAAAACTCCATCCCCCCTCCCCTAGAAATTAAAGGGTGGCTCCTTTATCGTGTGTATTTGTGATACATTATTATTATTGTCAATAATAAAGTTAAAATATGTACACTGACCGAATTAAGACACCATGACCACTTTAGGTCGCCAACTATGACTTATTTGGGACACCAGGTCCCTAATCAGTCACAACAGATTTATTTTTTACAAAGGTTCATAATTTTTGCTTTTTTTACCATTTTCTCATATTTTTAGGAGAAATGTTGATACAATGATGAAAATTTCAATTTACAAACATTTGTTTTCGTTGCTAATGCACTTTGAACTATACCAGGATTCACATTCACCGTGGTGGATGAATTTCGCCGATTACTCCGTCAATTCTCAATCAATTTTCATGAAAGTTTACACACACTATTTTCCATTCATGTCGTGACTACGCTGAAAGTTTCACGGAGTTTTGATAAGTATTTTAAAAGTTAGACCATTTGCCATGTAGTAAATAAATAAAAATGTTGCCCTCTATAAAGCCATTAGCTTCGTCTCAGAATTTTATTACATGTCAAATGGTCTTACTTCTAAAATACTTATCAAAACTTCGCGAAATTTTCAGGGTAGTTACGACATGAATGGAAAATAGTGTGTGTAAAATTTCATGAAAATTGGTTGAGAATTGACTGAGAAATCCGCGAAATTCAATAATCCTGGTTGATGAATTTAATGTGAATCTGACTATAGGGATATTTAAAATTGTGAAAAGTATGACTGAATAAGGGCACCTTACGCTACTACATGTATTACTTTCACAAATTTACCCAGATTTTGAAATTTAGGGGATCGAGGGGCCGACGGTTTGGATCCGCGTGGAGAAGGGTTTTCAATTAGGTTGAAAAGGTCTCATATCACATTCAGGGGTAGAGTGAGAACAAATACTTCTGAGGACTGCAGGATGCTCTACGAAGGCAATGACCCAGTTTATCTGACTTTCATGTTGTGCCACATTGAGTGAACTGTGTCGCGGTCTTGGTTATCGGAAACTGTGCTACACTGTAGGCCTATATCCAAGATATGCATAGGCCTAATTATCTTTATTGAGGACATCTGTACTTGCACTTGCTCGTACTCGAGTACATTTTACGAGGACATTATCTTGCAATGTCACAGTGACCCGTAGACCAGCTCCGAACGCATTCCTGTGGTAGTAAGAAAAAAGAAAAAAGGCCCAACTGAACAATAGCCCCAGGCGTATTAACATGTGGAGGAAAGTAGTTCCAGCCAGTACCGACTCCCCCCCCCCCCCAACTGTACCTTAGCCCCACATTATTTTACCAAATTTGCCTAAGATACCTACACCAGGCTCACCCTCTCACTATATTTAATGCTAGCCGACAGGTCGACACCTACACCTCACCCTCTCAATATATTTAATGCTAGCCGACATGCCGGTCGACGCCTCCACGTCACCCTCTCACTATAGGCCTATTTATTGCCAGCCGACAGGTCGTCACCTACACCTCACCCTCTCACTATATTTAATGCCAGCCGACAGGTCGTCACCTACGCCTCACCCTCTCACTATATTTATTGACAGCCAACAGGTCGACACCTCACCCTCTCACTATATTTAATGCCAGCCGACAGGTCGACACCTACACCTCACCCTCTCACTATATTTATTGCCAGCCGACAGGTCGTCACCTACACCTAACCCTCTCACTATATTTAATGCAAACCGACAGGTCGACACCTACGCCTCACCCTCTCACTATTTTTATTTACAGCCGACAGGTCGACACCTCCACCTCACCCTCTAAATATATTTAATGCCAGCCGACAGGTCGACACCTGCACCTTACCTTCTCGCTATATTTAATGCCAGCCGACAGGTCGACACCGCCACCCCACTCTCTCACTATATTTAATGCCAGCCGACAGGTCGACACCTACACCTCACCCTCTCGCTATATTTAATGCCAGCCGACAGATCGCCACCTACACCTCTATGGTTGGCCATCACCCTCATAAGTAAATAAACCTTCCGAGGATAATTAAAAACCTTCCGCAGATAATTAAAAACCTTTCGCGGACAATTAAAAACCTTCCGCGGAGAATTATAACCTTCCGCGGATAATTAAAAAACTTCCGCAGATAATTAAAAATCTTCCGCGGATAATTAAAAACCCATCGGCGGAGAATTAAAAATTAATTATCCGCGGAAGGTTTTTAATTATCTGCGGAAGGTTTTTAATTATCCGCGGAAGGTTTTTAATTGTTCGCGGAAGGTTTTTAATTATCTGCGGAAGGTTTTTAATTGTCCGCGGAAGGTTTTTAATTATCCGCGGAAGGTTTTTAATTATCCGCAGAAGGTTTTTAATTATCCGCGAAAGATTTTTAATTGTCCGCGGAAGGTTTTTAATTAACCGCAGAAGGTTATAATTCTCCGCGGAAAGTTTTTAATTCTCTGCGGAAAGTTATAATTCTCCGCAGAAGGTTTTTAATTATCCGCGGAAGGTTTTTAATTATCCTCGGAAGGTTTAATTTCTTATGAGGGTGATGGCCAACCATACACCTCACCCTCTCACTAAATTTAATTCCAGCCGACAGGTCGCCACCTACACCTCACCCTCTCACTATATTTAATGCCAGCCGACAGGTCGACACCGCCACCCCACTCTCTCGCTATATTTAATTCCAGCCGACAGGTCGCCACCTACACCTCACTCTCTCACTATATTTAATGCTAGCCGAAAGGTCGACGCCTCCACGTCACCCTCTCACTATATTTAATGTCAGTCGACACCTATACCTCACCCTCTCACTATATTTAATTACAGCCGACAGGTCGTCACCTGCACATCACCCTCTCAATATATTTAGTGCCAGCCGACAGGTCGACACCTCCACCTCACCCT
>OZ024908.1:31550462-31630462 GCA_964017125.1 Flabesymbios commensalis
ATTTACAACAGGATGAACAGACAGTAGAATTCTAGATGACAACGTAAGTACCCATTATGTTATCTTATTATTTTAGTCCGTGCACCAACGAAAAAAATCATTCTATATTATTAATAAGTATTGCTCCACTGTCGAATAGTTATTGTATATAAGATATCTTATATTATACATGTTAATATGAAATTGGGCATGCTACTTTTAGCTAGTTTTCAAATATTTTTTTTTCATTCATCGATTAATGAAGTAAAGTTTGGATATGGTATTATGTGGATCTACAACCATTTAGTTTATTTTGCCCAGTAGCATATTCTGTATTATGGAATGCCATGTTTGGGTAAAAATAATAATACTGCAATATTTTGAGGTAGCACAAACCAAAACAATGAATACTCTTCACTAGGGGCTGCATATCGTCACCTAAGTATTAACGAGTTGTGAAGATGTGTTGTGCTGCAATAGTTATACATGATATTATCACCAGGTTGCGCTCTTATAAACTGCCCAGATTAGATCATTTTACATATTTCCTGATCATAGTTCAATTCACTTTCATCAAAATAATTTCAAGAGAAATGACGCTAATTATAATGAACTGATTTTTACAATGAGGTTATTGAGAGTTGTATACTTTGAACCATAATTTTTTATGACTTGCGACATACCCCTGTACAGTCTGACACCGAAAACGGTCTGTTGTGAAAAAATGTCAGGGTTCTCTTTTATTCGTGTCGATTTACACTGGACTAATGCATAGCCATAACATACATGTATACATGTTCCGTTCTTGTAGTATAATATACATCATTGCTTGGTCAATTGCATTAGTTTAAATTCTTGTTAATGTGATGTATATATACATCTTTGATCACGTATTTTTTAATATTATATTCGTAATATAATGTAGCATGCCACTGCATAGTGTCATTTACTTAAAGGCCCAGTCACACATACCATGACGCACGTCCAGCGCACAAAAAATGAAGAATTTTGGTCAGTGCGTTGTGATTCGCTGGGCGTGCGTTAGAATTCGTTGATGATGCGAAGAGAACGCCGGGTGAACGTTATTCATTTATTGTGTGCGTCAACCTCTGTGCACATTTTCTGCGTGTTCAAAAATGTGAGCGTTTTTCCACGTTTTTCCACTTTTTCCAAAAGAACGTCAGACCAGCGCCAGTCTAACGCTAGGCACAAGTAGAGCACACGCTCTAAATTCGTTGTGTTTTCGTGGGGGTTTTCGGTGACCGAGGTTTGTCCCAGTCAGAAATAAACGACGCACAGTCCACGCAGGACAAAATAAAAAATAACAATTTGAGTCTGGATTGTGAAAAACGTCGCAAGCTGGTAGCAAATGCACAGCGTGTTTTCAACGCAAAGGGCGAATGAACAGTGCTTTACTAACGTGTTAGACACATACAGTGCGCATTAAACCCTAAAATGCTAATGTCGACGATTATAGTAATTTTTATCAGTTTGTTTTGTACATAAAAAACATTTTTAAAAGGAAAAATGTGTCCTTAATTTATGACAACATTATATGTTTGGACTTATTTTCGACAAATTAAAAACAAATTCTGCACTTAATGCCGTGTATCGTGTGAAACTCCACCTTTAATGATTAAAAACAAAATGTCGTTCTTCAGAGCTCCAAGGGATAAGCTGCAGAAATAACATAGTCGCAGCCTGCTGCTCGAGCGCTGGGCGAACCGACGGGAGGGAGGGTTCGTGCAATGGCTCGGTGCACACGCCTCTTCGCCGGGAGGGTTCGCCTCATGGCTCGATGTACACACCTAATGGCTGGGAGGGTTCGTCTAATGGCTTGGAACACACACCTCATGGCTGGAAAGGTTCGTCTAATGGCACGGTACACACACCTGATGACTGGGAGGGTTCGTCTCATGGCTCGGTGCACACACCTCATGGCTGGGAGGTTTCGTCTAATGGCTCGATGCACACATCTAATGGCTGGGAGGGCTCGTCCAATGGCTCGGTGCACACGCCTCATGGCCGGGAGGGTTCGGCTTATGGTTCGGTGCACACACCTAATGGCTGGGAGGGTTAGTCTAATGGCTCAGAGCACATACATCATGACTGGGAGGGTTCGTCTAATGGCTCGGTGCACACACCTCATGGCTGGGAGGTTTCGTCTAATGGCTCGATGCACACATCTAATGGCCGGGAGGGTTCGTCCAATGGCTCGGTGCACACACCTCATGGATGAGAGGGCTCATCTCATGGCTCGGTGCACACACCTCATGGCTGGGAGGTTTCGTCTAATGGCTCGGAACACATATCTAATGGCTGGAAGGGTTCGTCTAATGGCTCGATGCACAGACCTCATTGCTGGGAGGGCTCGTGTAATGGCTCAATGCACACACCTCATGGCTGGGAGGGTTCATCTAATGGCTCGGTGCACACACCTAACGGCTGGGCGGTTTCGTCTCGTGGCAGGGCTCGTCCTCAGTGAGGGGGGGGGGGGGGGGTTGTGAATGCTAGTAGGGTTTGCACTCACTGTGTTCAGTGTATTTAGGATTTTTAGTTTTTACCTATTGCAAAAAAGTGTGTTTGGCCAAAAATGTAGGCTATATGTGCACAAAGTTGGCCTAGAAAACCACTTTTCATTCCAATCATGCGCGCGAGTGAAAGACAAAATGCAGTACCGGTAGACATATCTAAAATGTTTTTGTTGAAATTACAAAAAAACCATTTTTTTGTTAAAATTGCAAAAAAATATTTTAGTTATTGTGAAAAGTTTTTTACCTTTTTTATTTTGAAATTTCGGAACTTGAAGTTCCCTGAACTTGAAACTTGGGACCTTGAACTACCCAGAACTTGGGAACTTCGGAACTTGAATTAGGGTAGGCCCCTATCCCATTCTAGGAGAGGGAAATAATAATTTTGTTAGAGGCAGAATGTGAAAAAATTAACGTACCACAGATGGGAAGTGAACTAAATAATTATTCTTTTTAAATAAAATCTCCCCACCTTAGTAGTTGAACGGTGGCCCCCTTATTGTAGACCTACATTATCTGATTATCTCTACTTATAAATACTTGTAGTAGGTCTATGTTGTTATGCTCTGATCTTGTTATAATTAGGTAAAACATGTTTTAGTTTGATCATTGAAGTATATGCTTACATTTTATCTGTGTAATTTTGCCAACACATCAGGCTGAACGCGTCAGCACACTGAGTTCAATCCATTCAGATTCCGTGCGCCGCTACTGCCAGGATTATTATTATTATTTTCACTATTTATTGCACCTCCATATTTGGATAAATAAAACATACAAATACAACATATTATAACAGCATCATAATACAACTATATTAAGATGTAATATGTAAATGGCATAATAAAATATCTTAAAATCTAGTAATGTTTGAGGAAATACATCACCAGTACCAGTGGTTACGTACTATGCAGTCTGTGGTGTACAAGAGCTTAATACAGTCCCAGCAAACACATTGAACCAGCGTCGGTGATGGTGGAACAACATTAAACCAACATTGGTGAATTTATCTTGTTTTCTGGGATTAGCCATGAATACAAGACTATTCAGACGGCTGCATGACACTTCAGTCAGTAATGCGGGGAGCCTCCGTGACCGAGAGGTAGCGTGCTCGGCCTCAGACCGCCAGGGCTCGAATTTCGAATCCTGTGTCTGGAAGACAGTTTCATCTCAATCATCTCACCATCCTCAGGAGGTTCTCCTGGCACAGTTTAGCCTAGGCCTATATGTGCACAAAGGTGGCCTAAAGCCCGATTCATTTCATTTGTATGACACTTCAAACACGAGACATGGAGTTAATGATGGGCCAGCGTCGCAGACGTTGGACCACTATTGACCCGTTGACCATTGACCCGGCGTTTAATCTACATGTGTATATCGTGATTGCTGGGATCCATAGCCTTCACACGAGCGATAAAAAGTACCCCTGCTTTTCTGCTGGTGTCGCCCTATAGAACATGTCACTGAGGGTTGATCAAGTGTCGATTTAACGTTGGTTACCCGTCTACGCTGGCCCAGTACTCGACCAACATTGGCTTAACGTCAACGATTTGTTGGGATTTACACATTCCACACTTACTACAAGTATATATATGAATATTGCTTTACGTCGCTATCTGCACAATCATGATAATATCGCGACATAAGGAAGCCCGAAGCCGGGACTATGCCCTAAACTTATTTCGAATGACTTCAAGGGTTCTTGTACCATGGGCAGCACTGTACACTCCATGCCTTTGAACAGTTTGGAGCACTGTATGTGCACAACCACGATGACAAATATCCGTCCCGACCGGGATTCGAACCAGATACACCCAGGTTACAAGCCCCTGTCGATACGAATGAGCCATCGGGGCCGGCCACTTACTACAAATACGTAATAAATGTGTCCATATCAAAAGAGGGCTTGTGTGATTTATGGGTTAGGCCCCCCTATACAGCTGCTGGAATCATGACAACAGTTGCACCCTGACCTGGCGACTCGCCTTGGTGTTGAAGGAAGACACGGTTATATAGGCTAAAGGGTTAAGATCTGACACTTTATCCGCGTGGAAATTGTAACACACGTAGAACGTTGACCGAAAGTTGGGCCAACGTCGTAGGCAATATGCCAACATTAAACCAATGTTGAGTTCTTGTATCGTATTTTCTGGGAGGAAAAGCCTGGTCCCCAGAAAATACGATACAATAACTCAACATTGGTTTAATGTTGGCATATTGCCTACGACGTTGGCCCAACTTTCGGTCAACGTTCTACGTGTGTTACAATTTCCACACGGATAAAGTGTCAGATCTTAACCCTTTAGCCTATAGAATCTGACGTTGGTAGGTATTTTAAAAAGTGTAGAAAGATAGGCCTACTTGAAATGGTTATAAAATGTATAAAAAGTGATAATTTTATGTTACAGAAAGTGAATATTGACGTGAACTCCTTATAAACTTGAAAACGGGGAGTTAACATAAAAACTGACACTTGTTGTTATTGATATAAGCCTACAGTTTTGACCAAAAAACACCTTTTTGGAAATTGGTAAAAAACAATCTTTGACATTATTGATAGCCTAGCCTATTCTTAAAAAATGGCTAAAATACACCTACTTATAAATCCTAAATACACCGAACACAGTAAGTGCAATGCCCCCCCCCCCCCCTCCCCGCCGTGGACGAGCCCAGCCATTGTGTGAGAGCTCCCAGCCATCGCATCTACACGCCCAGCCACGAGACGAACCCTCCCAGCCATGAGGTGTGTGCACCGAGCCATTAGATGAAGCCTCACAGCCATTATATGTGTGCACCGAGCCATTAGACGAACCCTCCGAGCTATTAGATGTGTGCACCGAGCCATTAGACGAACCCTCCCAGCCATTAGGTGTGTGCACCGAGCCATTAGACAAACTCTCCCAGCCATGAGGTGTGTGCACCGAGCCATTAGACGAACCCTCCCAGCCATGAGGTGTGTGCACCGAGCCATTGAACGAACCATCCCAGCCATTAGATGTGTGCACCGAGCCATTTGACGAACCCTCCCAGCCATTAGGTGTGTGCACCGAGCCATTAGACGAACCCTCCCAGCCATGAGGTAAAAGCTGAACTATTTAGTTGGGAGTCCTGTCACACTGTTTTCTATTACAAAGCGCCACACAGTGATTAAAACGGAACTATTTAGTTGGTAGTCCTGCTTATGCGCAAAATCGTGCAAACAGTGTATTTGGCGTTCATATAACGTTGTTCTAGCGCGCCCTACGTGTTTCTAGCGGTCTTCTGGCGTGTACATTTATGCGTTCATATGCGTTCAATATTTTGAACACACATTTTGAATACACCCAACTTCCTTTGGCGAATACTGTGCGCACAAAAGTATGCGTAGCGTTAGTGCAGCGCGCTCCACGAGCCAGTAACGAGTGCTGACGCACGATCGACGCACTGAGCGCACATATAGCGCCCATCCAGCGTGTTCCTAGCGAGCATATAACGTAAATGTGACGTGCTAATGCTTTCTGACTCATTCGTGTCCCGCACTGGCGATGCGCGATGTACTCGTTGACTTTGTCGCCCTGCTAACGCGCAATGCGGTGGCGAAACGCTGTGTATTCGCTGATTTATACACTTGATCTATTTATAACATGCTGTATATTCGTCTTAAACTCGCTGGCTCTTCTCAAATCCTGACAACATTCATGGACGCACAACGACGCACTGCTCCATTTTTTGTCACTCAAGGCCTGGGCTGTGCGTCGTGTATGTGTGACTGGGGTATAAGAATGTTGACACAAATTGTATACAACATATATCACATGTTGTCAGGATAGGATTTATACTGTTATTTTTTCTACTAGGTTTTGCTAATTTGTTAGCTCTTCTTTTTCGTGATTTCTCGTGTAGGCTACTATAATATTGTTTGATACTGAGTATTAAACATGTACATTCCATTGTTGTGGTATCGTTATGATCTATAATTACATTCTGACCTCAGAGATTATATCTCTGATACCACACGCTCAAATCGTCGTATGCACGCATGACGATTGGCCAGATTTATCAGCCGTTTCCACGTGAGTTTCAAGTTTTGAATAACCATCCGTATAACCATGGTGTCCACTTCGACTCATTATTTATCTTTTTTTTACTATTTCATTTGATCTAAGAGTTTGTCGCAGGTAAGAAATATTTATTCTGGTCAGAAATGGATAAATTGAGACAGCACAATTCGCATGTCATTCAGTAATTTTTATTTGTCAGTGTTTTAAACCAGATCGCAAATTCTGTCAGAAAAACATAAACATGAACCATGTCACAGCAGCGCGTAGGCGGAGAAAGTAATCCCTTGATTTTTTTCTATTTCTCTGTCAATAGAAACTCATATGTGGCGGAGTAGTGGTATTTTGTATTTGCCATATATATTTAGGACACTCAAGCGTGTTTATAAGCCTACAGTTGTTATATCAACAAAACTGCTCAAAATGAGCAGTTTCTACGAAAACATGGCGTGTGGTTACAGAGAGAGAGCGGGGGTTGACCTGAGCGACATCTATGTGTGGAGAATGCTATAATTATTATCTTTGAATCTGCCATCTAGCCTCCCGCAACAGGTTACATAATGTGTGTCATATTACACCCAATTGTATCATATGCACATTCCAGGATTTAACCAGAAGCAAAGTAGATATAGATCAGTTAATAGAAATGTCATGAATCTATTTAATTATTAAGTAAAATGTTGTTTTTTTGTATTCGCAACAGCTAGCGGCTCTAGTTTAAATCCACATGCGAATACTACGTTGTCCATTTACAGGCTTTTTGAAAGGTTACTGTTGCGTCAACCCCTCTGCATCAAACCGTTACTTCAACACTACCAAAACAATCATGCTTGTCATATTAAATATTTGCTGACGTGCCGCAGTTAAAACAACGTTTTTGACAGTTCAGAAATGTGCTGGAGACGCATTTACCATCTCAGACTGTACACCAAAAATTAATATTTACATGCGGGCCCCACATTAGAATAATGACTATCTGTATGCATGTTGTAAAATATTTTTGACGTGCATTAAAATGTCATTTACATCATTTTACATCAATCGTCTCCCGCTCTGGTATTCAAACAAAACGGTTTTTCCAAGTCGACTTTTTCGAAGTATTGTGGGGAGTTTCCGTGATCAAGACGAAGAGTATTGGCCTAAGACCATAGCTCGAGTTTCAAAATTTGTGTCTGTCATCTGATCATTCTCACTATCCTCAGGGGTTTCTTCTGGGCATGCTTAATAACCTGCACTTGCACACACGTAGCAGCCCAAAGCTCCTTTTATTCATTTATTTATTTGTTCATTCATTCATTCTTTCATTCATTCATTCATCCATCGATTCATTCACTTATTCAATCAATCAATCAATCAATCAATCAATCAATCAATCAATCAATCAATCAATCAATCAATCAATCAATCAATCAATCAATCAATCAATCAATCTTTAAAATCAAGAAACTATCATACACAATAATTTCTGTCAATACACAAACATTTTATATGCGTAATAGATTTTATTATAAGTAGGTTGAAAGCATTCGAGATACAATAAGTTTAAAACATATCAAATAATACTGTATTCACTTTTGTGTGAAAATGGTTACATCACACTTTTGTGACAGGGTCAAAGGCTGTACCTAAAAGAAGACGATAACATTACTCAATTCGCTTTGATATATTAGGATTAGATTTTGCCAAGTTACTTTTATCACTGATGCTGAAAAATAAGTAACTGTGAGTCGGATGGAAGAGAGGTGGATACATATATCAATATCAACAAATCAAAGTAGAGAATTATGCTTAGTGTCCTACATGTCGTACCCTTGGATATTCTGTGAAACTCAATGACCTCGACCTCCTTTGTTTTCACCGAGCTGGCTTATACAATGAAGTATTGGGGAGGGTTCTTATATAACCTTGTTTTCACCGAGTGACGTCACTGTGTTTCACAGAATGGACTGTGAAGTGACATAATTATGAACCATCTCATATCCAAGGGGACGACGTAATTTCAGGTAATCCATGATAATACATAATTTACAATATATAAATAAGTTGCGCCATATGCAATAGATATAGACATTACACTTTATGGTATCGAATTATAACAATTTATTTTGATGGACTTTAGTGTCTTTATGCTAAAAATCAGAAATTTGATAAAAAATTAGAAGAAGGTTATTCCACGCAGAATGGTCGTGTGTGTGTGCTTTGGCGGAGAAGCCGTCCTATCCAGTCATTTGTGGAGACACACCACATACATGTGCGCCATTCACCAGGTGGTGCAGCTGGGCGGAGAAGCCTTCCAGTCATTTGTGGAGGCACACCACATACATGTGCGCTATTCACCAGGTGGGGCAGCGGGGCGGAGAAGCCGTCCAGTCATTTGTGGAGACACACCACATACATGTGCGCTATTCACCAGGTGGGGCAGCGGTTTCTTCCACCAGGCAGTTGTCAGTCACTCCAAGGATACTACAAGGTTTTAGTATCCTTGGTCACTATGTAATTTTTACACGCTTGAAGTTTGCGGGTCACCTCAAGCGTGTAAAAATTTAGTGATTTAATATGAATAGGCATGCCTAGAAAGCGAGCGTAACTATTAACGTTATTATGAACTAAAGTAGGGGCTCATGTAATGACATAGGCTATAGGCCTAAGTCAATGTAACGTGAGGATAACGTGTAGGCTAGACTACACAACAAATGGCTGGCCCTGCCGCAGGGTGTTGAGCGATCCATATATTGTCGGAAGGCCCAGGTCGCCCACTTGCGAGCTAGCTTAAAAGTTAAAGTCTAAACCAAACAAAAAACATTGGGCTCTGCAACACTGAGTTAGATTACACTACTATTTACAGAAATGGAGTGTTATCTACATCGTCAGTGTCTAAAAAAATAAAAACGCGAGCAATTTTTTTAGATGTCGTCCAAGTATGTTGTTGAACTATTAATAGACTAAATGAACTGTCAGTGAATTTGGTC
The DNA here is from genome assembly GCA_964017125.1 of Flabesymbios commensalis. Taxonomy (NCBI): domain Eukaryota; kingdom Metazoa; phylum Annelida; class Polychaeta; order Terebellida; family Flabelligeridae; genus Flabesymbios; species Flabesymbios commensalis. The sequence continues at coordinate 31,559,979 of OZ024908.1, forward strand.
TTAAATAACTTATGTTCTGGCAGGGAATTTTTCTACTCGCTAGGTGGTGTATACATTCACATCGGCGATAATCAGGGACGTTGACGATAGATTTTTTCCTGTAAGTATGTGGGGATGGCTGAACTTTGACCTCAACAATACTAATCAGGAAACAAGATGTGAGCGCCCATGAACACAGACGACAAAATATTCAATCTAACACTGTAAACATTAGATTCTTGGCCTTTCCTTGCTGACACCCGTTGCTGTAAGAGCTCGCTCCCGCGAGCTGGAGCCCTTCGGGCCCCAGCTCACGAGTCCGCTCCCTATTAAAAAAATACATAAATTACTGGTTTAATGGCGGCCATTTTTGATTTTACCCGATAACGAACTGGGAGACTTTATAGCGCTAGCACACGTGACCGGACTGAGCAATGAACATCGCCTGAACATCGCCACCGAGGATCCAGAGGATCTAATACGGTAGAATAACGAACACATTCAGGATAAATCCGGACAAAACAAATTTAGGATGAAGGGATATCACAGAACATAAAACGAGTACTGACGAACATATGGATGCCGTTTGATCGCTCCTTGTCCGTCGAGATTATCCGGCCAAGTGTGGCATGGCCATAAAGCAGCTCTGTCGTTTTGCTTCACTGAACCATAATATTTACATTGCGGCAGACCCCACTCCAGTCATGTGGACAATAGCCATAATGCGCATGCGAATCATGACGACCCACCCGCTTTAAGTGCATTCAGGATCTTGAAAGAGAAGTAGGCCTATAACCAAATTAAGGGGCGGGGCATTCGAGAAAAATATACACCCCCCTTAACACTTTATCCGCAATGTTATCTAAGTTAAATTTTCACACACTTGAGTTTTGTATCGCTAACGCAACCCAAAACTGGGTGAAAATTACACATATTTGTTTAATTTGAGACCAAACATTGCAAATCATGTTCAAGCACACATTTCGTTCACAATAACAGTGATATAGTCGGCTTATAAAACCGATTAAACACGGCTATGGTAGTGCTGTGCCTTTAAAGGGCTAACTGATATCTTCAAAAAAATGGTCCCAAAGTGGTTTTAAAACGATACAAAGTGTATGGTAGACAGCTTTGTCACTTCGATCTTACTTTTTTTCTGTCAGCTAATAGTAGTTTTGAAGATCTGGAGACAAAAACCGAGTTAAAATTTATATAGCGAATTATTTAAAATAAATATCATTTGTGCAACATTATGTCATCAACACTTTAATTAACATGTCTATACCTGCCATTTTGTCCGGGATGTGCGTACATGATACATGCATGACTCTAGTTCCACCGATCTACTAAATGCAGACATATATATTGCACGTATGAAGTTGGCAATTGAACATTACACAATGCAATGTAGTAATTGATGAGACCAAGTTACTGAATGCTTGCTTAAATATTCCAATTGGTAAAGCATGTTTTCCAATTGCCTGGTGCATTAACGGTTAGTGATTTTATTATTATTACTGCTAAATATTATGCCAGTGGCTATCGACAGGGACACCTGTCAATAGCCTATAATTATGTCAGTTGTCAGCACAGAGCCCAGATAAAGTGTTAATGGGCTATATGTCAGATGTCAACACAGGGCCTTGTTAGAGTTTTAATGGGCTATATGTCAGGTGTTACCACAGGGCTAGATGTCAGGTGTCACCACAGGGGTATATGTCAGGTGTCACCACAGGGCTATATGTCAGGTGTGACCACAGAGCCCAGATAAAATGTGAATGGGCTATATGTCAGGTGTCACCACAGGGCTATATGTCAGGTGTCACCACTGGGCTATATGTCAGGTGTCACCACAGGGCTATATGTCAGGTGTGACCACAGAGCCCAGATAAAATGTTAATGGGCTATATGTCGGGTGTCACCACAGGACTAGATGTCAGGTGTCACCACAGGGCTAGATGTCAGGTGTCACCACATGGCTAGATGTCAGGTGTCACCACAGGGCTAGATGTCAGGTGTCACCACAGGGCTGGATGTCAGGTGTCACCACAGGGCTATATGTCAGGTGTCACCACAGGGCTATATGTGAGTTGTCACCACAGGGCTATTTTTCAGGTGTCACCACAGGAGTATATGTCAGGTGTCACCACAGGGCTATATGTCAGGTGTCACCACAGAGCCCATATAAAATGTTAATGGGCTATATGTCAGGTGTCACCACAGGGCTAGATGTCAGGTGTCACCACTGGGCTATATGTCAGGTGTCACCACAGGGCTGTATGTCAGTTGTCACCACAGGGCTATTTGTCAGGTGTCACCACAGGGGTATATGTCAGGTGTCACCACAGGGCTATATGTCAGGTGTGACCACAGAGCCCACATAAAGTGTTAATAGGCTATATGTCAGGTGTCACCACAGGGCTTAGATAACGCGTTAACCCTATCATCGCGGATACCGTCTTTATATGTCAGAAACTGTCGTCTGTAGACGGCAGATTCTGACGTATGAAGACGGTCTCCGCGCTGAAAGTAGACCCATAGGTATTCAAATGAATCAGAAAGAGCTAACAAAGACATTTGTGATGATTTCAAATTGAGAAAAACCCTTTGGTCTCCATGGTTTATACAAAATGATTCAGCGTTTTAAGGGTAAATGCCATGGCTATTTGTCAGGTATGACTACAGGGCCCAGATAGGGCTGGCTGTGTGTGGGACTCTCCACTGCATTAGGGATCCTGTCATACACCACAATAGAAGTCTCCTGGGCGGCAGGATGCGTGGGTCTCTCTTCTAAAACCACGTGTTCTGTTATGTTGGCAGGGTTGCGGAAGGACTGTCTCCTCTTGCCCGTACAGGGTAGGTGGAAGGTGATCTCCAGTCTGTAGCTGATCTTGTCTGTCGGTCCGTCAGAACTTGCATCCTCTGAGATGACCTGCTTTCTACAGCGACAGAGCACGACGTTGTACAGCTTCCCTGAAACACACGGCAGTGCAAATTGATATACCTCAGTTACGTGGGCCTAATGTGGATTGTGGAAACGCGATATCGCGAAGAAGCCGACATTATTACGGACATCAATCATGTCCAGCTAACACGTGACGTTGATTCGGTGTATTGTAATGCTGGGTCAGCGTCGCAGACAGTAGGCCAACATCACAACGCCACTGGTTCAACATCTTGTGTTTGCATGGGTGCACTAATATATATAAATCTATATATTATTTTTATTTTGGTCATTGTTTTGTGTTTTTTTCTCTTTTCGATTGCATCACTTTAATTTCTCCACGTTTCATTGCAAAATACAGAAATGCGAACATGGCTTTTAATTAACCCTTTCAGCGTGTGGACAGACTTTAAACGTCACAATCTGACGTACATAGACGTCAGATTCTTACATCTAAAGTCGATCCCCGCACTGTAAGAACTAAAAGGAATATAATATCACAAAGCATAAGCAAAACAATGTCATCATGTCAGGTTTCAGATACGCACATTTAAAACGATTAAAAATCAAGCATCTTTTTACGGAAAGAAGTATACAATATATCAAATTTCATAACAACTGACTGTGAGTTACATATAGTTAATCACGGCTGATAATATCCCGGTTGCCATTGCCAATGATCACCCTCAACGTTCCTATCACACTCGGAACGTGATGAGGGAGAGTATTTTTTACTTTTGTAATGTTTCCATGTATGATTCCCAAGATATTATCAAACAAAAAAACTTGATATTTAATTTGAACACATATAATATAGCTGTCAAACGTTCTAATATAGCATAACAAGTAAATGCGAACTGTCACTTCAAGATGGCGATTGATGAACACTATGCACGTGACACATAATATTATGTGTCTTAATAGGGGTTTCCCGACGAATTTTATTGCATATGAAATTGTATTTTTTTAATGTCGTATAACTAAGTCTGAGTCTGACATTGATTATTATCTAGATAAAGAATGATGCAACGGTTCCTAAAATGGTGTCCAGTCTAATACAGTTTTGAGCTTCTAAAGGGTTAAGCAAACTGGCTAGTCAGTTTTTAACTATACATGTACGTGAATGCATGAATAATTACACAATCAAAGCAACTACTACAAAACATCAATGAAAGACATCAATGAAATAATTTGTACATAAATACATTTGCATTTTTTATATAGAGTATATATTACATATGCATTTAATTAAAAATGTTTTTATTATATCGTGACGTTATATTCAGTAGTCACAATAGTTAAATAATCAACCTTCATAACAACACGTAAAAAGGCATATCTATAAACAGACATATTTGGCTGAATTCACTTAGCGGGCAACTTTTTGCGACAACTTTCAGATGGAAGGTCTAATTAGCGGGTCTCCACTCGTAACTCAGAAGTTTGTTGACAACGAATAAATATATTTAAAAGATTTGTGTTGTTATCACTTTGGAAAAGCTAATTTTTATATTTGCTCCTTTTCCACTATTTTAAACTTGAATGACATTCAATTACCCCATAGGAATTAATCACGTGTTTTACATATAACATGATATTTGATAAGCAACTGAAAGTATATGACACAGGTGTCTTCAAAAGATCGTACAGGCGAGTTATAGTTAATAATGAACTTTTATATGTAAGTATCGAATGCGTATTCCAAGCCAATCATCATTATGTGTCACATTTCATTCACTATATATATGAATATACGACTGATTCAGGGCCCGTTGCCATGGTGATGCCCTGGACTTCCATCTCAACATCGACTAAAAATCAACAAACAGGGTCTTATATTTACAGTGATACCAAAGTCACCCTAAAATGTATGGAACGCCGAAGTGGACTTTATTCCTTATTTTCTAATATTAAAAAATCATTTATTAATATTAATAAATCATTTATTAATATCAATAAATCATTCATTAATATCAATAAATCATTTATTAATATAAATAAATACGACGAGCATTTATTAATACTAATAAATGATTTCCTAATAATATTAGAAAATCAATTCTTAATATTAAAAAATCATTTTCTAATATTAAGAATTCATTTATTAATATTAGAAAATCATTTATTAATATTAGAAAATAAATTCTTATTATTGAGAATTGATTTTCTAATATTAAGAAATATAGTGCCATTTCTTAATATATATTAAGAATTGATTTTCTAATATTAAGAATTGATTTTCTAATATTAAAAAATGACTTTCTGATATTAATAAATCATTTTCTAATATTAAGAAATCATTATTTAATATTAAGAAATGGTTTGTTTGTAAACAAGTCGTTGTGCCATCTGGTGACCAGCTTGAATTACAGGGTATCACAAACCTATTTATCTCTCACTGTCACTGATGACAACTACTTCACTAGGCTTAGACTGCAATTTTATTTTGGTCAGTGAGAACATTTAAACGTGTTTATTGATTTTACAGTCACCAGGTGGGGCTGATTTATTATTATTAATAAATGATTTTCCAATATTATTAAATAGACCCATTTTCTAATATTAATAAATGATTTTCTAATATTAATAAATGATTTTCTAATATAATAAATGATTTTGTAATATTAATAAATGATTTTCTAGTATTAATAAATGATTTTCTAATATTAGAAAATAGGTTTATTTCTTAATATTAGAAAATCATTTATTAATATTGGAAAATGAATTCTTAATATTAGAAAATCATTTATTAATATTAGAAAATCATTTATTAATATTAGAAAATCATTTAATAATATTAGAAAATATGGAATAAAGTCCACTTCGGCGTTCCATAAAAATGTATTTAGGTAATGGAAACAATAACAACTTTGTTGCCTCATACTTAGACAGCATAACCCGTATAGAAGCAGGTGATGCCATAACAACGTGTATGTTACCGTAAAAATAGGGGTTTTGTGCCAAATCAACTTTAAATCATAAAATATTTTAAAATGATCATAAGAAAAACAAGAGGACTGAAGTCCTATATCATCCCCCGCCATAAATTAGGTTAGACTTTTTGCGGTCACAAATATTTAAAAAGTTGATTTGTGGTGGCCATTTTAAATTTCAGTAAAATCACATGCACATTTCCAGATGGTGGGTAATGTGATTGTACAATGTGAATTATTACTGATTTCAATTTTTCCGTTTTTGCGCCCACAAGAAAATATTAAGTTTATCCATGGCGGCCATTTTGAGTTTCAGTAAAACCTTAAAAAAATCACTTGCACATCTCCATATCGTGGGAAATGTGATAGTAAAATTTGAATAATTTCTTTCCTCAAGTTTTGTAGTTGACATCTAGCGGCCATTTTAAAATTTGGTAGCATCTTTAAAAAAATCACTTGCACATCCCCATGTTGCTAGGAATGTGATGTTAAAATTAAAAAAAAAATTGACCAAACAATTTTTTTAAGTTTTTACACCCCCCAAAAAATTAAAGTTGATCTGTGGCGGCCATTTTGAATTTCAGTAAAACCTTGAAAAGGTCACTTGCACATCTCCATATCATGGGGAATGTGATAGTGAAATTTGAATAATTTCTGACTTTAAGTTTTAGAGTTTTTGCACCCACAAAAAAAATTAAAGTCGCCCTCTGGCGGCCATTGTGGAATTTGGTAGCATCTTTAAAAAAATCACTTGCACATCCCCATGTTGCTAGGAATGTAATGTTAAAATTAAAAAAAAATTGACCAAACAAATTTTTAAAGTTTTTACACCCCCCAAAAAATTAAAGTTGATCTGTGGCGGCCATTTTGAATTTCAGTAAAACCTTGAAAAAGTCACCTGCACATTTCCATATCATGGGGAATGTGATAGTAAAATTTGAATAATTTCTGACTTTAAGTTTTAGAGTTTTTGCACCCACAAAAAAATTAGTCGCCCTCTGGCGGCCATTTTGAATTTTGGTAGCATCTCTAAAAAATAACTTGCGCATCCCCATGCTGCTACAAATGTCATGTTGAAATTTCAAAAAAATTTGACCAGTAGTTTTTGAGTTTTTGCGCCCACAAGAAAACGTGACGCCGGACGCCGGACGCCGGACAGAATCCTGGCGCGACTAAAATCCCCCTTCCCCTACGGGCGGGGGATAAAAAGGTTTGTGAGGGACAAAAACCATATTGTATTTGGTCACATCGCATGTTACATAGTTACGTGTATATTACAACAAGCATGGACTTTGAAACCCATAAAAAGCACGTCTACATCCCCTGAATGATGTACGTGTGAATATAATCTTACCATGGGTTTCCTACATATGCTTCGGAAACGAGCTTGTTACTGTGTAAGCTATGTCAGTTCAGAGATGTACATATAGTTTAGTAGATAAGGTAACCTATTGTGCATTTCATGATTGAAGCATGAAATTTCTACCACTTGTAGAACATATCCTAAGGGTCATTTTTAGATGTGGAGGTAAACTAGATTTGACCTCTGATGACCTCTAGAGGTCATTGACCTCGAAAGGTCAAAATAGTCACTGGCAAAGCCAGAAAATAGTGAAAATTGTATATTACAATGTCTATGATTTGTTTCTGTGTCCCAAACGTGTGTCAACTACTCGACGGGACTGTTCTGAATCATAAACATAACACCAAGGTCATGTCAAGGTCACACCAAGGTCATTTAAAGGTCAAACTGACGGAAAATAATTAAAATGTCCACTTTTTTATCAATATCCACACTGTGGTTGTCGAGTCATTTATTACAAAGGACTGGTTTTGCCATATTCTTCGTCCTATGTATTTTCCACACACATTTGAAGACATTAGGGGCAGTATCAACCTTTGGGAATCTTCCACTTATTACGCTCCTTCCTCAATATTCAGTTGAGCGGCCAAATTACAGTTATGCAGAATTGTTAAAGATTAGTTTGGGCTCCCATAGCTAAATATTGATAAATAATAGGGGTAATGAAGTTTGACATAGGGTGGTGTTGTGTTTTACTGGAGTACCACCCGAAAGCAATTTAAAGGTCATGTCAAGGTCATTTCAAGGTCAAACTGGCAAAAACTGTTACCATGATCACATGTCTTCTTCAGAGTTTTTCCAATTTTTTTTTCAAACGTGTCACTTAAAGGAGCCTGAGCTCCAGTCTGGTGGCTGCACATGTACACAATTTTCTAGAATCACATCTATCTCCATCAACCTACCTTTATGCAGATGAGCCATATCTCATAATTTAAAGACAGCCCGGTTTTTTATCGTATTTTCCCTTAATGTAATTGGTTTTAGGCCTATTGGTTATACATTTACTAGCATCCATATAGCAATCATGTCTCCTTCAATAAGTTTGGTCAACAAAGCAGTGTCTTCTAATTCGGGACCACATCATCATCTATAGGCATAGATGCATAGTGTAAGCCACGTGAGCCATGGGTATGGCGTTAATGCCATCATCTTTATCTAGTCTTTCTAGTCTAATGTTCCAGGTAGCTGGACGTTGTTAGAATACCACATAAATTTAGAGAAAATGACGGCATTTTATACTGATTATAACTGTTCGATTAGAACATTGAATTATATATATATTCTTAGCGTGACCCTAATATCCTAATAGAACTGGTGAGCCGGTTTTTATCCCACGTCCGTAGGAGAAGGGGGATTTTAGTCGCGCTGGGATCTATCAAGCGTGAGGCATCAGGCGGTACTTAATTTTTGTGGGTGCAATAAAAAGTAGCGGTCATTTTTTTGAAATTTTAAATCACATTCTCAACAACTTGGGGATGTGCAAGTGAGTTATTAAACATGCTACCAAAATATCTTCCAGAGTTCAAAATCAATTTTTTTGTAAGCGCAAAAACTCAAAACCTTAATCAGAAATTATCCAAATTTCTCTGAAATTTAAAATGGCCGCCAAAAATCAACCTTATAATTTATTGTGGCTGCAAAAACTCAAACTTTGTAAGAAATTAGGCAAATTTTACAATCAAATTTTCCACGATATGGAGATCTGCAGGTTATTTTTTAAACATACAGGATACTGGGATTAATTTCTAGGCTACATCAATTTTTCAGAAAGCTCGGCAAAATATCAATGTCATGACTGCCAAATTTTCTCGTTAAATTAAGACCCTGTCACCATGATATATATAAAACCGATTATTCCATCGTTCTGTATTCAATTCATACTGAATAGACTGAATTTTCTATTAGGACATGGCGCTTTTCCTCCACTTGTCGGCAACAATTGTATTATTACTAGACTAAACCGTTCATAGCCATCAAATAGGATATATAATATTAACTACTTTGCACATATACTATTCCGTTAAAATGGTCTAGTATTTCGTTATAACGGTCTAGTACTTTGTTATACCGACATACTAATCCATTATGACAGTCAGTACATTATTTCGTTATAACGGTCTAATCATCCTTTAAAACGGTCTACTAATCCGTTATAACTGTCTACTATCCCGCTATAACGGTCTAGCATTTCGTTATAACGGTCTAGTATTTCGTTATAACGGTCTAATAATTCGTTATAACGGTCTAATATTCCGCTATAACGGTTCATTATTGCACTATAGCGGTCTATTATTCCGTTATAACTGGCTAGTAATTCGTTACAACGGAATACTATTTCGCTATAACGGTCTATTATTTCGCTATAACGGTCTAGAGTTTCGTTATAGCGGTCTACTAATCCGTTATAGCTGTCCACTAATCCATTATAACGGTCTACTAATCCGCTATAACGGTATATTATCCTTTTATATCGGTCTAGTTATAACGAAATACTAGACCGTTATAAGGGATTAGAAAATAAATCCACTTCCGTAGATAGCCGTGTTTTGGCTGATATAGATTTTTCTCTATGAATTATCCATGTCTGTCCTGTTATCTGGGCGGATGCTCTTATCCTTGAGAATTTATAATTGTCCACTATTCCGCTATAGGCCTAACGGTTTATTAATCAGTTATAACGGATTAGTAGACGGTTAAAACAAAATACTACACCGTTATAACGAATTTGTAGACTGCTATAACGGATTCGTAGACTACTATACTGAAATACGATACCGTTTTAACGGATTAGTAGACCGTTATAACAGATTAGTAGACTGTTATAACGGATTAGTAGGTATAACGGATTAGTAGGCCGTTATAACGGATTAGTAGGCCGTTGTAACGGGACAGTAGACAGTCATAACGGATTAGTAGACAGTTATAACGAAATACTAAACCGTTATAACGAGATACATTATAGCGAAATAGTAGACCGTTATAACCGAAGACTTAACCGTCATAACGGAATACAACACCGCTATAACGAGATAGTAGACCGTTATGGCGAAATACTAGACCGTTATAACGGATAGTAGACCGTTATAACGGAAGACTTGACCGTTATAACGAAATGGTAGACCTCTATAACAGATTAGTAGACCGTTATAACGGACTAGTAGACCGTTATAACGGATGCGTAGACAGTTATAATGGATTAGTAGACCGATATAACGTGATACTAGACCGTCATAACGAAATACTAGACCGTTATAACGGGATAGTAGACCGTTATAACGAAATACTATACCGTTATAATGGAATAGTAGACTGTTATAACGGAAGACTAGATCGTCATAACGAAATACTAGACCGCTATAACGGGATAGTAAACCGTTATAACGAAATACTAGACCGTTATAACGGAATAGTATACCGCTATAACGAAATACTAGACCGTTATAACGGAATAGTAGACCGTTATAACGGATTAGGAAGCCGTTATAACGGATTTGTAGGCCGTTATAGCGTGATCCAGGCCTTCAAAACAAAATAATATACCGTTACAACGACAGTTATAACGGATTAGTAGACCGTTATAACAAAATAGTAGACCGTTATAACGAGATACTAAACCGTTATATCGAAATAGTAGATCGTTATAACGGAAAACGTGGCCGTTATAACGGGATAGTAGACCTCTTTAATGCATTAGTAAACCTTTATAACGGATTAGTAGACAGTTATAACAAATTAGTAGACCATTATAACGTGATACTAGACCGTCATAACGAACTATTAGACCGTTAGAACGGGATAGTAGACCGTTATAACGAAATATTATATCGTTATAACGGAATAGTACACCGTTATAACGAAAGACTAGACCGTTAAAACGGAATAGTAGACAGTTATTATGAAATACTAGACCGTTATAACGGAATAGTAGACCGTTATAACGGATTAGTAGACCGTTATAACGGATTAGTAGAAGTTATAAGGGATTGAAAAAAATCTCATTGTCATAAAAAAAATCTTATTGTCATAAAAATATTTTGTTTTAGCTGATATAGTTCTTCTCCTTTGAATTACCCACGCCTGTATTGATATCTGGGCGTATGTAGAACTCTTATCCTTGAAAATAATAATAATAAAAAATGGAAGCGAAGAAATCGCCGAAATTATTATGTTTTTGCTAATTCTTCTTATTGAAAATCCCTCTCTCAGAGCATTGCACGCCGTAATAATTACTTAATGGCACATCATTACGCATATCAGACAATCAACAGTAATAATATACTACATAAGGGAGGCACCTTAATTTACAAGGGAGGGGGGAGTATTTTTTAAATATATATTTCCAAACTAAATTTTCGTGAAATAAATAATTGGCTGATGTTGTAAATACATGTTTAAATTTGAAATAAATAATTATTTCAGCTTATGAGCAACATCATTTAATAATCCTAAAAAAATCGAGCCTCATTTATCTGGCATCACTAAATGACCTTTAAATATGTGAAGTCTTGATTTTCTTGGATCGTTTGCCTCCAGATGAAGGCTAGGCTTAGTTTGGGATCCAAATTTGTAGACAGAAAAATATACAAGGAAGTGAAGTAAATATATCTCCACACACAAACTGAAATAAATATATTGCTAGAGTGTGAAAAATATACCCCCCCCCCCCCCTCTCACACATAGGCGAATATGCTAGCGAATGTTATGAATGAAAATATTTGAAATCCGCTCAAAATTCGCAACACTCGCCGTGTATTTGTAAGCGCTGGTAACAAATTCGCGAAATAGATACATATTGGTTTAAACGTGTGGTATAGCCCTAGTCACGATACCACGAAAACATACCAGTATTGGACTATAACACTGGGAATAACATCATATCGCTGTATATTTTAAAATTCTGATTAACGTTGCCTCTCACTCTTGTATAAACCAATCGATGTACAAGACGGCTACAGTTGACATACAAAGATGGCGCCCAAGGTCAAGTTAAGATCATTTCAAGGGTGTGTCTTTTCATATCGATGTCAATGACACCTAGAGGTCACTAGGGGTCAAATCTAGCTTACCTCACAATTTAAAATAAAGATCAGGATATGTGCTAATAATGTTAGAAGTTTCATGCTTTAATTATGAAATGCACAATTGTTTCATTATGGGAGCTTAAACACTACACTATGTATTTTGCCGAGCTTTCTGAAAAAAATGATGCAGTCTAGAAATTAATTCTGGTATCCGGTATGAAAGTGAAAATACATTTTTTTTAATGATTTTTGACAGTTCGACCTTGAAATGACCTTGATATGACCTTAACGTTTTTTTTTCGACGGTACCCCAGGAAAGCATAATCCCAACCCATGTCAGACTTCATAGCCCATTTATGTATCAATAGTTTGCCATGGGAACCCAAACTGATATTTAACAGCTGCTGCACACTGTAATTTTGCTCGTCCAATTAAACATTGAGGAAGGGGTGTAGTCAGGGGAATACTAGGGGTGTATTTCCCCTCCCAAGTTAGATACTGCCCTCAATCTCCTAAAATGTACATGGAAAAGATATCTGACTAATAATGTGTCAAAACCAATCCTTTGTAATAGATGACTGCACCACTAGTATTGTTTCAATTGATTAAAAGTGGATATTTTTGCTATTTGTTGCCATTTTGACCTCCAAATGACCCTAAAGTAACTTTGACATGACCTTGGTGTTATGTTTATGATTAACATCAGTCTCTTAGAGTATTTGGCACATTTATGGAATACAAAAAAACATCTTATAGATAGTGTAATACACAATTTTCACCACTTTTTGGCTTCGCAATTGAATATTTTGACCTTTCGAGGTTAATGACCTCTAGAAGTCACCAGGGGTCAAATCTAACTTACCTCCACATCTTAAAATAAACCCCAGGATATTTACTAATAATGGTAGAAGTTTCATGCTTTAATCATAAAATGCACAATGGTTTCATTATGGGAGCTTAACCACTACACTAATATAGATAAAAAGTAGGTTAAAAGACCCGCGAAATCTGCACTGATTTGTGTGTGCATTATGAATATAATTTCCCCATAGGTTTCTGAGATATGCTCCAGAAACGAGATTTTTAGAATCTAAGCTATTTTGGCTCAAAGATGAAGGTTAAAAAGTAGGTCAAGGGTCATTACCTCCAAAAGGCACATATACACGTGATGTGTGTGAAATAAATCCCTATCGGTTTCATCTGAAAACCTGCAACTCGTTTTTATTTCACAAAGCCAATGACATAGATTTGATCTTCGTCAATATAAGAAATGTTTTTATTGAAAACGGCTCTATTGTAGAGAAAATGCCGATTTCTTCGGAACATTTCCATACATTAATGTATATTTTGTATTTATTAAACCATCGCTGTGGTATAAAATATAAATAAACTTAAATTTCAGTTACATTAATATCACCACACCAGAAAAAGGTACTTACGACTATTTTTCAGTTTTTTTTTAAATTATCCATAATGACCTTGATTGACCTTCACTCTTGAATAATATTGAATGACCTTAACATAGTAAGTACCGCATCTATACATTTCACACATATAACAAATACTTCAGTAGCCACTAAGCATGTTGAGATATGTATCAGCTCGAGGTAATTATTCATGGGTATTTTGTCGAAAAATGCCTCATATTTCGAAAATATGATCAATGGCAACGGGCATGATAGAGATATTTTTTGCGCTAAGTAAAACGTAAATTACATCTACTGCATGAACTGATATAAAATGATCCTATCAGTGTCCCTGTTTATTGTAAAAAAAACTTTTTATAAGTTTTAAAGACATTTTCATTTTATGAAATGTCATGTTTTATAGTTGTATACAGCATGCATGAGCTTTGAGCTCCTCTGACCCTAAAAGTATATTTTTCATTTTAAAATTAAGTTTTTGAGTACGCATGGACCTTATGATCATGTATGTGAATTAGTGTTAATTTTGGCCAATTGGTATGTACTTGAGGGTCTTGAAAGTGGAATGTCTATTCCAAGCCATTCATCATTAGTCGCCACATTTCGTTCACAAAAACTGTTAGCTTATTGGTTGATAATCCGGTTCTGAATGTCTTTATTGGCATCACAATTTTATAGCGGTTGCTGTGAGGAATACAAGCAGCAGATACTAGACATTGAGCCAATGTTAGCCAACCGTATAGGACGCTTGCACAACACTAAAACAACATTATGTTTGCTGGTATAGACCTACTTATATTACATGTACCTGCCTGACGACTCACCATTAGATCAAAGCTCATTAATTAGTTACGGCCACTGCACCTAATTAATAGGCTTAGATGTGATGGGTAGGGCCTACCGAGTCGTCGATATTGACATTTCCTAATAGTCCGTGCACTATAGTGTTACATAACGGAATCAAATGAAAGGCAATTTGTAAAGGGGCTAGTAACCGTTATTAGGCCTAGACCACAATATCGTCGTGGTTGGAATATTTAGTAAATCAAGGGTAAATTTGAAAAAATAATATTTCAGTCGCGCTGCATTATTGCAGGTCATAGATATTAACCCAGCAAACACAAAACATTTTTATAACATTTGTACAACGTCGGCCCAACGTCTTCGACGTTGGTCCAACGTTGTACAAATGTTATAAAAAATGTTTTGCGTTTGCTGGGAAATTGCGAAAAGCATAACACAACAGTAGAAATAAATAAATCAGCCTATCAGCGAATATTATCATCTGAACCTCAAGCTGCTTCCCTTAATATCAGCACGGTTTATGTAAGTAAGTTTATTCAGCAATAGATTTACAATCTGTGTGCATACATATAGACATATATAAACAAGTGCATGTTTGACGCGTAAAATAGCGTGGCAACAGATAATGACATTTTATGACATTTAGTACAATTATTTTGAAAGGGAAATAAAACGTCGGTGAATTTTGGTTTACTTGTGAAGTGTTTCAGAGATTAGTGCTTTGTTTCCGTCATGTAGGATATCAAATATAACTGTTTCATGATCATCTCGCAGGGGTACAGTATTAATAGGATGTGTGTCTGGTTTGTAACAGAGGGTAAGAATAAATGCCAATTTTTGCGCTGATCTGACGATTATACACAGCATTGACTGTAGATCAAAATCTGGCTGGCTACCAAACATATAGCGGACCTGTTTTTGAAAAAGGACAGATCAGGTTGTGTCATGATATGCGACACTACGTGTGGATATTGTCGAAAAGAGGTGAAATCGGACCATGGAATTAACCCTTTAACCGCCGGTGCCGCATATATTCGGGTTTTCATTTTTTATTAGCACATTAAGTATCACATTTTAAATATGTTAAAGACAAAATGTGACACCAACCAGCAAGATTTGAAAAGAGTTAACCTCCATTTTGTCAAATCTGAATAATTTTCACTCACTTGAAGTTGTGGATCGCGTCAGCGAGACACAACTTTAAATGGGTGAAAGTTCAAATTGAATAATTTGGCGGTTAAAGGGTTAAGGAAGTTTACATGTATTTCAATAGGTGCGGTATTTGGGGTGGCGAGACCAAACAGAACGCTTATAGCATGCACAGCGTTTATAGCACAGCGCTTAGAACGCTTATAGAACAGCGTTTATAGCACAGTGTTTATAGCACAGTGTCTATAGCACATCGCTTATAGCACAGCGTTTATAGCACAGTGCTTATAGCACAGTGTTTATAGCACATCGCTTATAGCACAGCGTTTATAGCACAGTGCTTATAGCACAGCGCTTATAGCACAGTGCTTATAGCACAGCGCTTATAGCACAGCGTTTATAGCACAGTGCTTATAGCACAGCGCTTATAGCACAGTGCTTATAGCACAGTGTTTATAGCACAGCGCTTATAGCACAGCGTTTATAGCACAGTGCTTATAGCCCAGTGTTTATAGCACAGCGCTTATAGCACAGTGCTTATAGCACAGTGTTTATAGCACAGCGCTTATAGCACAGCGCTTATAGCACAGTGCTTATAGCACAGTGTTTATAGCACAGCGCTTATAGCACAGCGTTTATAGCACAGTGCTTATAGCACAGTGTTTATAGCACAGCGTTTATAGCACAGCGTTTGCAACACAGCGCTTATAGCACAGCGTTTATAGCACAGTGCTTATAGCACAGCGCTTATAGCACAGCGCTTATAGCACAGCGTTTATAGCACAGCGTTTACCGCAGATCTCATATGTGACGCAACATGCCAAAACCAGGCTCTTCTCGAAAATAACGTTTTTTTAAAAAAATCCACCATCTGATAGCGCTTTATGTTCTGTGCATTTTAAAACAAATTGTATGAAAATCGGACGAGTATTTCCAAAGATACAGCTCCTCAAAACAAAAAAGTCCAACCCAATTTTCTGGCATAGTACTATTGGGAAAACTGTCTTTAAAGGTAACCATTAAAAATAAGATAACTTGTAAACTTGTACAAGAAATCACAAAATTTGTCAAATTTATATAAAAGAAAAACAGTTTCATAGAACATAAAAAATGAAATCGGATGGAGCCCAACCCAACTACACATGGGTTGGAGTTGGGCTTAAGAGGGGTGTTACCCCAAGGTCATCTCAAGGTCATCTCAAGGTCACAGCAAGGTCAAATCAACTAAAAAGAGCAAAATATAGGGGTTTTTTACCGATTCTGTTAACTTGAAGTGTATGTGATGGTAGAACCCCGCCTAGACCCCAACATGGAGTTATACTGAACATAAACTAGAGGTTAAAGGGGATATATAGGGGTTGGAGGGGTGATACCCCATTAAATCACCTTGATTCAGACCCCTGTCTGAAATGGCATAAGTGGACCAAATAACACAATGATTGTCATGTTTGGACTAATGGTCGGTACTTTAATTTATTCTGATAAAGCCCAATCCAAATATGCATGAAGTCCAAACAGTGTACACAAGTGGTCCAAAGGGTTGGGGTTGGGCTTTATAAAGTTGTTACCCAAGGTCATGGCAAGGTCATTTCAAGGTCACAGCAAGGTCACAGCAGAGTCAAATCAATACAAAAGTGTTGAATAAAGCATATTTTTGTTGTTTCTGCTCCAATTTTGTTCACTGGAGATGCCCATGATGGCTAAAACCCAGCCGGACCCCAACATGGATGTATACCAAGCATACCCAAGAGGTTACAGGGGTATTTTTGAGTTAAATAGGTCATACCCCGTCAAATCATGCTTATGTCATCCCTGTCTGAAATGGGCCAAATAACAAAATGATGGCCGTGCTTAGACCAATGGTCAATACTTCAATTTCATGTGAAGAAATCCAGCCGAAGTACACATGGGGACATGGGTTGGGGTTGTACTTCTGAGGGGTGTTACCTCAAGGCCATGGCTAGGTCATCTCAAGGTCACAGCAGGTCAAATCAGCACAAAAGAGGGGGAAATAGCATAATTGAGTTGTTTATGCTACAATTTTGTACACTTGAGATGCCTAAGAAATAGGAAACCCACCTGGACCCTAACATTGATGTATATCAAGCATACCCCAAGATGTTAAAAGGGTGATAAAGGGGTTAGAGGTGTAATATCCCATTGAATCACCCTGATATGCCCCATGTTTGAAATGGAAGAAAAGGACCAAGTAACACAATAATTGCCTGGTTTAGACCGAGGGTCTTTACTTTAATTTAATACATGTATGTTATGAAGTCCAACCCAAGTAGGCTTACACATGATTAACTGGGTTGGAATTAGGCTTCATGGGTGTTACCCCAAGGTCATGGCAAGGTCATCTCAAGGTAATTTCAAGGTAAAATCCAAGAAAACTGAAAAGTAACATTGGTTAGCATAAAGGTGCACTGATATGCTTATCTTATACTGGTGGAAATTTGAACCATGATAGCGCTAATTTTATTTTTACCAACTTGTGTCTGGCAGGCTACCGCGATCTACAACTTTAAGCGGGTAAAATTGCCCATAATTTGAATAAAAATATAGTCCTATGCCAATCAACACACTTAAAAAAAATCAAAACAACATTACATTTATGTCATAATATTTGTCAATTTAGATATTTATTGTTGATCACACCAAGACCACATGAAGGTCAAATTTTGCTAAAATATGTTAAGTAGATTTTGGTGTTTTTCTAATGAATTATTCAAGATACATTTGTACACAAATTAAGAATACAATTATTCAGCATCTGGTTATTCAGTGATTTGAGGTATAAAATGTTTTATTATACACCAGTGACCACAACATTATACTATAGTCTAGCATAGCCCAGAGGATGGACAAGCTTCTCCCCACAATGTCACAGTTGTGTACTTTAACAAATAGTCATATAGCCATCCAAAATTGACCTCATCCATTTCAATGAATTATTCAGGATACAAGTGTACTGAGACTTAGAAGATCTTCCTTCATTCAGCATCTGATTATTCTGTGATTTGGTGTACAAAAAGTTATATCATACGCCAGTGACCACAAAATTATACTATAGTCTGTCCACAATTTTACACTCCTGTGCACTGCAACAAATAGAAGTCATGTAGATCTGGTCCTCAAAATCGACACCATCCATTCTTTTCTTCTACAATATCTACAACTCCAGGTATCATTTACTGAAACATACATTACACACAATAATGAAAAGGCTATTACATCCTTATCCAACATAATAATTTCAGATATTAAAATATTTAACTTTTTTTTTAATGCTGGGACATTCTAATCAGTTGTTAATAGTGAGTGATAGCTAATAACTTGTAAATCTGCTGATATAGCTATTTGAATCGAATACTCCAATACTAGCCTGTAACTTTAAGATACAACTGATGATCACACAGGATGAGGATACAAATTTAAAAAATGTACATACCTAATGTTGAGACTGAACAATTCACTTACTTATCTCACTGAATAAATATATTAAGGTTACAAAGAATGTTGGTTCAACACTGGTCCGATGTTGTATACAGTGGACCAACATTGATTCAACATATTTTGTCTGCTGGGATATGACAGAAATACAAATTATTGAACAATATAACTGCATAACATGTATAAAGACCATCATTCTGGTAATGTTTATTCTGGTAGTGTCTATTTTAAACAAAGGAAGGACAGTGAATAACAAAAAAATAAGAAATGAAGAAAAGTAAAAAATGTGATTTGCTTGTTTTTGATATAGTGATTATTTCATGATTATTTAACAAGAGAGTATGACAAAAATCAGATATTTTTTGTGGTGGGCTATGAAATGGGAATATGGTTAGGTCTACAATTAAACCTGCGCTAATGATACTAACCTTACTGTACATATTTAGTGACTTTTTTGTTTTCTAGTCTGGAATATCAGATTGCTAGCAGCTGCACATATTTACTATCATGCCATTTTGCAGTGAGAATTTGATCTTTTCTGAACAAAATCACTATATTCTTTGGTACCTGCCAAATGTAAAAACAAGAGACATTTGACATTTTGAACCATCATTTTTATCCACCTGTTTATTCATATCTTATATTATAGGCATACATATTATACAGTAGTCTATATCCTAACAAATCATATAAATTTTAAATACTGTACTTAGCTCAAGTGAAGTTCATATCATAAATGTGCTATACTAATTTCACTAAAATGTAGATCTATTGGAATAATGAAGCATTACATGTGACTTAAATTACATTATATTGTGAAATGACTTACATATTACCGGTAGTGTCTTGCCGTCAGTAGAAATATATTTTATGAATAGGTGAAAGTTTGAGAATTACATGTCTGTAAAAAAGGTTTAAAACAATAAATACCTAACTAGTCTTCTTCGTCAAATTGAGTCAAGCAAGAGTTGCCAAGATTTAAGGAGCACTTCCAGTGACAATTTCCGCATGCAGCCTCAACTCAATTAAAGTCGCTGTATCAACTTGCAAAGCTGTTTCAACCTGAAAATGATAAGTAGCAAAAAATGAAAAATAGCAAAAAGTAATTTTAAGATAATTTTATTTTATTTATAATTTGCGCACAGTAATCCATATTCAAGTTATGATAAAAGAAATATGTTTTCAAACTGAAAATCAAAAATGGAAGTTAGCTTTCAATTTTCATTTTTTGAAAAAATCCATCGATAGTAGCCTACTGTTGGACAGACAATTACATGAATGATAAGTCTATAACGTTAGTCTAGACTAGGCTAACATAATAATTTAAGCCCAGATACATATGATACTCGGGTTCATATTAACCAAGGAAGAGTGAATGTATTTCGCTGATGTCTCAGTCAACTCTCGACTAATTTTCATTCAGGGCCTAGGGCCTACTATTTTCAGTGATGCAGTGACTACCCTAAGAAAAATGTCAGCAATTATGGGCCTAAGCTAATAAGGCCTACTAGTCGCAGCATAACTTGGGTAAAAAAAAAATTGTTAGTCAATAAATATTTTTTAAATATCAAAACACAAGGTTCGCGATGAGGTATGAACTATAGTCTAGTAGGCCAACTGGCTTATTATATACTAGAAAAATCGCACAATATTCAAAGTATCGTTAGTCGCCACATTCATGACTAGGAGTAAGCACTGGTAAGTTAGAACATTTGAATAAATATTGTGTGAAACGTAGGCATGGGCCTAAAATGTAAAATCTCATAAACATGGTCGGCGCCCACCGCATTGGTTGATAGGCCTACTAATAGGTGTAGGCCTAGGTCCAGGCCTAATTGACAGACTCTGAGTGAGAAAACAGCGAAATTCATTCAAACTTGAGGTGGTTAGGACTTAGCCTAGGCCTAGGGCCTAATCACTAGCCTATAGCTGATGAGAATCTGAATTCTATTTTCACTCACACTCAGCGTCTCTGAGAGAGCAGGGACAGTGTGCCACTGATGTGACTGTCATTGTCAGACTGAGTCTGAGTCAGTGAGAGTCTTCACTCACTCACTGTGACACTGACACTCAATTACTGACGCAGTGACGTGAAAGTGACACCGGAAAAACTGCAAGTGCGAGCTTTAGAAGTTTAGGCCTTTATAGTCTTTACTAAATCTTTAGACTGTGTCAGTGTGTTCGACTGTGAGCCAGTGCAGTGGCTGGCAGTGTCCGCGAATCAAGTGTCACTGTGACCAGGGTGACTGTCAGTCAGTGAGTCACTCACTGCCGAGCCGGAGTCATCCCCCGACAATTTGGATTTTCAATTTTGGCTTGGCACGGGCGATATTTGAGTAGACTAACGAATGCTTACCTGTGACTGTGTCATTTTTCTCATCGGCAGGATTAGTTTCAGGAAATGTGCATCAACGATGATATATTCTGTTTTCAGGTTCAGCAAGTGAACTTTCAAACACATTTTCTTGTGAAATTACCCAAAACGTGGACGTAGTCCTAGAAATGGCGCGGAAAAAAACGTAAACAATCGACCAGTGAACTGTTTCCGGTAGAGTCGTTGTCAGTCATGTCAAAGGTTGCCGGCAAAAGTCGTCTTAAAAACCTTCGAATCAGATAAAAAAGGTGGAAATAACTTCAATAATGTGTTAAAAACATATTATTCAACGTCAAAACACTTAATTTGAAAAAAGCATAGACAAAAAATTATTCAGTATTTGGCAGTTTCAAATCTGTTTTACGCAAATCAACACCGTGCGAGAAGCGCCTGGTTTTGCTGTGGCGCGTCACATATAGCACAGCGTTTATGGCACAGTGTTAATAGCACAGTGTTTATAGCATATATCTTATAGCACAGCACAGCGCTTATAGCCCAGCGCTTATGGTATAGCGCTCATAACACAGCGTTTATAGCACAGCGCTTATGGTATAGCGCTTATAGCACAGCGCTTATAGCACAGCGCTTATAGTACAGCGCTTATAGCATAGCGTTTATAGTACAGCGCTTATAGCATAGCGTTTATAGTACAGCGCTTATAGCATAGCGTTTATAGCACAGCGCTTATAGCATAGCGTTTATAGCACAGCGCTTATAGTACATCGCTTATAGTACAGCGCTTATAGCATAGTGTTTATAGCCCAGCGTTTATAGCCCAGCGCTTATAGTACATCGCTCATAGCACAGCGCTTATAGCACAGCGTTTAAAGAAACGCTTATAGCACGGCGTTTATATCACAGCATTTATATCACATCGTAATTTATTATATGTTTATTATTAATAGCACAGCACTGGGCACATCAGTATGAACAATATCAAAAAGACATGTAGGCTATTTCTGATAATATGCATGTTTGTCAGGTCAATGGTATTTTCAATAAGAACATGGCTCCCCCAGAGAATATGTCAAGACAAAGCAGGGCAGGGCAGCATCTGATGCTAATTCAGCCCAGCTTCAAGACAGTGACAAGATCAATTATTGCTGACCTCTGTCACATCTTCTCCAGATGTAGATCTTGAACGTGACTGGGGATAGCCTCGGTTCACAGGCTTAGCATTTTACCATGCCTGCCGAATAATCACGTCATCATAAACTCACACAACGATCCGGTCACTATTGCTAACACGTACACCTCTTATTGGCAGATTTAGATCAACTTGAGGTTTTCATTATGATTTGATTGATTGATTTTCATTTGGTTTAGTTGATAGGCCATGGCCCTTTCAAAGATACAGTACATACAAACATTTTATACAATAGTGTACAAATAATACATTATTAAACTTATGGCTGATTATTGTCGAATTTACAATTTTCTCTCCTCTGGAATGCATGATATTTATACAAACTAACACCTTGGATTAAACAATGATCTTCTGTGGATAATAAATTTTGGAATGTTTCCTCTCTTTGTGGACTGTCAAATGGGTGCAAGTATTTTAATCTGAGGTCGTGATATCATTGTAATAAAAAATGTAGTTCATCTTCTTCCTCTATGCAAAGAAGACATACAAATGATTCGTCTAAAATCTACATTTGTTGAAGATATTACTCATCCCCATTTTAAAACGGGCTAATAATTTTCGATGACTCTTAAAATTCACAACACTGCTATATATTTCTTTATGACGAAAAGGTTTAAATGATTTGTTGATATCATATATTCTACTACTTTGTATTGTTTCAATCCATTTTTGATCGCTAAAATAAATAAACTCTTATGTTAAGGAGAAACAACGAAATTCGATAGATTCGTTGATCCGAGTGTACGAGGCGTGCAGCGCCGAGTATATTCGTTAACTTGAAATACACAAATAAGTACATTTGTTCCAAGATTTCATACAGAAAACCTTAATTTCATTCATTGTAAGCATCGTAAAACCACGAAACACTGGTAACAAAAGCTGCTAGGGATTCACTTAAGCTTGTAGAATCGCATAATGTAACCGGGCGTATAATGTAACCGGTTACATTATCTGGCGCTGTATTGTGTAACCGGTTACATTATACGGCGATCGGTTACACAATGCGTCACAGCGTCAACGTATAATGTAACCAGGGAAAAAAAGTAACATACGACCGTTTAATGTAACCAGTACCGTACAATGTAACCAGGATAGTTTTCCAAAACTTATATAATTTGGGGATTATACTCCGAGAACTTTTATTATAACTAGTATGCGGCGCCCGTTCGTTCCTTTTCGCTTATACTTTCGTGTTTCCACTGTTTGTTAGCCTGTCCGCTTATCATAATCTCCTGACTCTTCAGTGCGTCCGTCAGTCCATAATAAAGCGACGTACTTAGATATGTGAATTTTGATCAATATTCCCATGTTGCGTTACATTTAACAGATGTTCAGCAAAAATGGAAAGTCTGTTTGAAATAATCGCATAGATGGATGGATGATGGATGGATGGATGGATGAATGGATGAATTGAATTAATTAATTAATGAACGAATCAACGAACGGACGAACGAACGAACGAACGAACGAACGAATGAATGAATGAATGAATGAATGAATGGATGAATGAATGAATGAATGAATGAATGAATGAATGAATGAATGAATGGATGAATGAATGAATGAATGAATGAATGAATGAATGGATAAATGAATGAATGAATGAATGAAATAATGAAAAAATGAATGAATGAATGAATGAATGAATGAATGAATGAATGAATGAATGAATGAATGAATGAATTAATTAATGAATTAATGAATTAATGAATTAATGAATTAATAAATGAATAATATAGTTGAATGATAAGGCATGACTAAAAGCAAAATAATTGTTGCATTCGGTTCTATATTGACTGGACTATACACCGCTCAGACTGGAAATATGCATGATATGAGATACTCATAACTAATTACGACTCCTTTTTTCAGATGGTTAAACAAAGTTATGATACCAATCAATACATAATAATTGAAATATCATTTTAAATGTTTGAACCTCGTTTTTTAATTATTGTATAACCTCATTTATCAGCTATAGCACTAGCCGCTCTATGTTGCCAAGCAAAGAAAAAAACAGTATTATATCTGCTTACTTTACAGGTAGGCCCCCAAGTGCATTATCTTAAGATATTGCCTTTTGGATTTGTAGAGAAGTACGGTGATCTTGTTACGAATAACAATTGACATGTATACGCCAAACTATATATAGCTGTTTTTTTATCTACGAGAAAAAATGTGAGCTATCAGACGTGTTCACTAACCTGATAATATCATGGTGGTTTTGTGAAAACAATAAGTTCAAATTAAAACAAAACATAACATTTAAATCGATGTAAATATAAATCATTGTTGACATTCCACTCAAATCAGTGACCAAGCAATCAATCAGCTGACGTTTCTTCAATAAATATTACCAAAAATGTCCTTTAAATCTTTCAATGGGGGCAAATGCGTTCAGATCCCAAATAAAGCACCGAGTATGACGTATTAAGCCTAACATTATAAAGGTATTTGTCATTCATCTGAAGCTGAAATTTGCGTCATCGATGCCAGTTGAAAATGAATGAAAAATGTTAAAGGAAAAATGCAACACTTACATGTAAACATTTCAACAACTTTAGTTATTTAGATAGATATACATGCGTTAAGGACTTTCTCCGTTGCTATTCATCACGATAATAAAAAATCTTTTTGTTGATCCTTTCTTCTGATATTAAAAATCTGTCGTAGTGTCGGCCTGTATCTGTGCCAACCTTCCTGCCCCCAAATGAACATTTAACAGCTGGCACTTTTATTCCAAAAAATGATTATGCTCAACCTATGCCAGTTTATATTTCATCGACATGGAGGAAGTAATTCGTCGATCAAGATTGATCAAGCAAACAGGAGGACATGAACAAACGAATCAAGAATACCAAAAAACAGGGGGCGAATAATAGAAAAAATAACGAGCCAACGAATTAGCAAATTAACGGGCAAACACTTTTTGTATGAAAAAAATGAACCATCGAATGAAAGAACAAACGAACGAACGAACGACCGAACGAACAAATAGACGGACGGACGGATGAGCGATTAAACATGACAAACGGACATAAAAATGAATGAATGGAGTTTATGAATGAATGAGGCTTTAGGCTACATTTGTTCATATATGTGCTAATTTGTGTCATGAGAACCTAAGAATGATCAGATGAATGAGATGACACTACTCTCCGGACGAAGGATTTGAAATTCGAGCCCTGGTGATCCCGGCACACGCACGCTACATGTACATCTCGGTAAATGAGGCTACCCACAGTAGTGAATCCTTACGAACGAGCGAGGAATAAATATCTTGTTTCTTTGAAACATGAATGTAAAAAGGCGGGACGACTTTCCAAGCAGGGAACTTTAACCACTGCACCAGGCCATGTTCAATTTGACATCGAGTCTGAAGTGAAAAGTTGAGTTTGAATGACACAAAATCTGAGATCCGAAGTATGCAACTCCAAAAGTTTATGCTGTAACTTCTTTAACGTCCGGTTTGTCTCACATAATTAAATTAAAGATAATCATGCAGGATATCGGATATAACTGTTTCGTGATAATCTGGAAGGGATACAGTGGGTTAAAAGAATGTGTGTCCGGTTTTTACATTCTGACCTCAGAGAGAGTGGGGGTTCACCTGAGCGACATCTATGTGTGGAGAATGCGGTTTTTACTGTGGTGACATTTTTACACGCCCACGTCCATAACAAACCCATATCGGAGCTGTTTAAAAAAAACCACAGCCCAGGCTTTATCATGATATGCAGCACTAGATGTGGGGGGAGGGGGCAGAAATAAGTAAACTCGGCCTGTGGAATTCAGGCCGTTCACATGTATTTCAATGGGACTGGCATTTGGGGTAGTGAGACCATACTTATTATTGATTCCAGATATTCAGTAGCAGAAATAACTAAATGAAGACATATCTATTTTAAAAAGAGTACTTGTGCTTCTGTGAGCTTCGACGTGACAGGTGCAGCGCTAAACAACTACATTTGATGCGAATGATTAAAGTATTACTATGAAAATATTTACTACCATCAATTAGTTTTAAAATAGGGCCCTTTTATATCAAGACTATTTCCCCCTGGGTAAATTACGGGCAATAAAAGGAGCGGTTATATTACACGTCAGTGTTGGTTACAAATTACGTTTTTCCCTGTGACCGTATAATGTAACCGGTTACATTATACCTCTGGTTACATTATACGGTTCTACAAGTTGACGCTTAAGAGAATATTGACATATTACTGAAAAATACAATACAATACTGGATCAAACTTTTAGTCAGTCAGCCAGTCAAACGAAAAGGGCTTAGTTTTTGATAAGGTATACACTGAAAGCTAGATAATTTCTGATGATACCAGGTGTTAGGGACATGCCTGGGGGTCACCACCAGGGGGATGTAGAGTTTGAAAGTGGTGCAATTTTTTGTAATTCAAGATGGCGTCCAAGATGACCGCCAACTTATAGTCATATTTAAGAAATAGTGTAAAGTGATCAAATTTAGCACAATTTTCTTTTGTAATACACCATTTCAACTATTTTAGAGTTACTGAATGCAGCTAGGCCACTCTCAGACAATTCTTATCATTATTTTTAACCCTTTCAGCCCTAAAGGGTTTTTTTTATCGAACACCTTGGTGATGTCAATTAGGACAAAACTGTTATCTAGATTAATTATATCATTATTAATGGTGGAGGATTGGTATCAATACAGTGACTATGGTAATAACAATTAGTTAATCTAATTAATTATAATTTAAAATAATTAATTCATTATTAGTGGTGATGGATTGGCATTAAAAGTGTAGCTACAAATACGGCAATGTCAATTGTGCAAGCTTCTCAATGTTAGCTAATTTTTCTTTTCCAATTCTCCATTTCTATTACTTTGGTATCCACTGAATCTATCTAGACCACTCCCAAATAATTAAACAAAATATTTAACCCTTTTAGCACAAGAGGTTATTTTAGCAAGCACAAAGGCCACAATATCCTCTGTAATGTCAATATACCATACTGCAATCATTGCAGTTGCCAATGAGCCCAATTACGTTATGACCAGAGATTGAAGTGGGGTGACCATAGAAATCAAACACTTTTCTTTGCCAATAACCATTACAATTCCTATTGTTACTCTAGGGACTATCCGACCCGAGGATAGCGGAGCTGCGCGAAATGCCACGGAGTTTAAGCATTAAATTGCACAGCGAAACCCAAGTCTCCGGCCGTCTGGGCATGTCTGGACTCTCAATAACCAACCATGCCCTATCACCCCCACCCTCACATCATCATATGTACATCATTCATCTCATCAATTGACTACAACGTTTTTATCGTATTACAATGTCACTTAAAAGATATTTTGTGCCGCATAGTGACGGGAAGCAATGATTTATTACTACTACTAATAATTACAATAATAGCTCCTGTTCATTCGCGATAGCATGTGATGACTTGAGTAAAACGCAAAATAGCCACCACTGACCAACTTTAAAACACATTTGTTGGACCTGCTGCCACATTCACAATCTTTTTGTTAAATGCAATAATTATTTAAAGCTCATTTATACCGTTCTTTGACTGTTAAGCAAAATAATTTTACTTAGATTTATATATCATTAGGGCGGGGGCCCTAGGGTAGTGGTTAGCACCGCTGCCTTTCACGCCAGAGTTCGGGGTTCGGTTCCCGGTCTCGGCGGTTTCAAAGAAACAAAAATGTTTCTTCCCCATCCACGTGTGAAAGTTAGTATTGTGGGGAGCCTCCGTGACCGAGAGGTAGCGTGCTCGGCCTCAGACCGCCAGGGTTCGAATTTCGAATCCTGTGTCTGAAGGACAGTGTCATCTCAATCATCTCACCATCCTCAGGAGGTTCTCCTGGCCCAGTTTAGCCTATATGTGCACAAAGGTGGCCTAAAGCCCGATTCATTTCATTTATTTATATATCATTAAAATTTAATTACTGACATTTTTTTGTCAATATGTCAATATTTCTTTATGACAGCAGATAGGATATTCACACAAGCATATACTGTATATCTCTCTAAAGCGAAAATTCAGGCAGAAAATATGACTATCAGTTACCAATAAAAATGTGCCTGGTTAGCTTGGTTTTCATTCAGTATCTCTTCAGCTTTATGCTACGTAGTCAGGTCTAGCCAACAAGAGCATAGCCTACAGATGTGATGGTCATTAATGTGGATCAGGTCACCAGCAAGAAGGATGTATCGTTTGCAGTACCAGCTGCTACTATACCTATTTACATTTGATATTGTACTCCTCGCACCTTCCAAAGTATTACATTTCTAAAACCATCTATGTAATCTATACCTGGTCAAGTAGGTCAAGTTAGAAAACCTGACAGATATAATTGCAAGTAATCCCTACTAGCCGACCCTGGAAAGAAAACACCATAAACATAATGTAGATGTTATTTGCTTTTTGTATCTTCAACATAGGGCCCTGATATAAAAATATCTTCAGACACAACTTTTCATAACTTGAATCAAAAATAGTATTGAAATCATTAGAATTGATATATTATAATACCCAACGACATAAAAAACACAAAGCTGAAAAAGGACAACGATATCATAAATGATAGGTTACCATTACTGAATTGACCTTTGAACAAAATTAAATAAATATTTATTGATGATATTCTCAATTGAGCGGTGCGTTCTGTGATGATGTCATGGCTCAGCGTCCCCTATTTTTCGATTTTATCAGGCCTTCACTATGGCCAAACCAAGTGTAATATATATGAAACAACCTCCCATTAGATGAACCCCCCATTAGATGACGGGTAAATCCTCTTTCTCATCATCAACGCTGTTTTTATGGATTCAGTGCATCATAAACAAAGAAATAAAGCCTGGTATTATCAATAGAAATAATTTATTTTAAACTTGCTCGCAATCAAACTGTTCTTTAGTGTCATGTTTAAGAAAAATGAGATATGGATAATGAAATATGTTGAATGCAATGATTGAGATAAGACCCCCCTCCTGAAACTTCCTACAGAGCCCTGTAGAACTGCACAGACAATGTTGAAGAGATATCTTGAAAACTGGTTGTGGCATTGCAGAATACCTTTTCTTTCACGCTGAGACAGATATTATATCACCACCTTTCGAGCAATTTGTTGATATACTCATTCAAGCTAGATGTGTCTTTTAATTTGTCATCCAGTATGACTAATGTGACCTATCTGCACGTGATCAGTCGCACAGCTTATTTGTTTTTACAAATTGCAGAAATGTCAAAAACTATACATACATGATAACACTAAAAAACAGTTTCATTAAATAAATGTATTAATAATAAAACTATCTATATATAACAGATACATAAATTATTTTAAATATCAACCCTTTGAGTGGTTTATTTAACATAATTGAACGTTATTTTAAATGATAAAAATATAAAATGGGATTTTGAACAATTAGCTTTAAAATGTTTAAAAAAAATAATGTTGGTTTCAATACAAATAATCACTGATGGTTTGAACTAAATATAACCCAATAATGTTCTATTTCACAATATCTTATTATCTCACTCTCTGACAAAAAAATAATGCGCGATGCGGCTGTTCAGATGGGTCACATAATTATGGTGTCAGATATCATCACTAGATGAGACACTAGATGAGTAAATAAATGATTCAGTAACAAATCCGCACCTCCTCGATATGGGTTAGCAATGACGTTTCACATACAATATCTTCAAAATGTATTATTTCCCTAGCCTTACCTAAGCCAACGCTCATGTCTGCAGTCCACCAATATGATACAACGTTTTAGAAAGTTTGGTTAGTCGGTATACTTACACTCCACCAGTAGTCCTCAGAAAAAAAATCATCAATATTAAAATGCTATTTTAATATTAATTATTCATTACAAGGATACTAGGGTATGCAAAAATAACACGTAAATGATTTAACAAGTACATTAAGGTGGGGGGATTTTGAATATAGTCTTTTGTTGGAGAGGGCTCTTGTTTTGACGAGGGACATAAAAGCCCATAATTTTCCTCAGAACTTCGCGTTAAAAAGGGTAAATATTGTTCGAATTGTCTTCGAGTGATCTAGAATGACTCACGACCACCTAAGTAGGCTAGTTAACATGGATTACTACAGAATAAAACTGGACTAAACATATGTCAATTTACACACTTTTTCCTAAATTTTACCAAGTGCTGATGGCCGCCATCTTGGACGCCATTTTAAATAACTGAAACCAATAAGTGTGATATTGCCTTAGTTTTTGCACTGATACAAATCTGTTACCGTTAATAATGAATAATTTGTTATAAATAATCATTTTGTCCCTATTGACATTCTAAAAGTGTTCAGTACAAAAGCTCCCCGGAGCTGAAAGGGTTAAATGTTTAAAATAAATATAATGATAAATTAGATTGTTTAAAATAACAT
Source organism: Flabesymbios commensalis (assembly GCA_964017125.1). Taxonomy (NCBI): domain Eukaryota; kingdom Metazoa; phylum Annelida; class Polychaeta; order Terebellida; family Flabelligeridae; genus Flabesymbios; species Flabesymbios commensalis. The sequence continues at coordinate 31,590,977 of OZ024908.1, forward strand.
TTTATGGGGTGATCTAGAACAATGGTGTATTACAAAAGGAAATTCATTTAGAATTGCACTTTTTACACAAATTCCTAGGTCTGACTATAGGTCGGCAGCTATCTTGGACGACATCTTATTTTATAATTAATTAGATTAACTAATTGTCATCACCATAGTCACTGTATTGATACCAATCCTTCACCATTAATATGGAATAATTATCATAGTTAACAATTTTGTCCTAATTGACATCACTAAGGTATATGATAAAGAACATTTGGGGCAGAAAGGGTTAAAAATAAGAATCAGAATTGTCTGAGAGTGGCCTAGCTGCATTCAGTAACTCTAAACTAGTTGAAATGGTGTATTACAACAGCAAATTGAGCTAAAGTTGCCCAATTTACACTATTTCTTAAGTATGACTATTTGCCGGCGGCCATCTTGGACGCCATCTTGAATTACAAAAAATTGCACCATTTTCGAACTCTACATCCCCCCTGGTGATGACCCCCAGGCATGTCCCTAACACCTGGTATCATCAGAAATTATCTAGCTTTCAGTGTATACCTGAGTGTTATTTTTGGGCACTGGCTGACTGACTATTTTACTTGTAAAATGATCTTATTCGTCAGATAGGCCTACATTAAATAAAATAAAAACTTCTGTGTAGGCACAACCAATGCTGAGGGGGGGTCAATGCTGCTGACAGTCAAATACTTCTTTCTATACGCCAGCGCACCCACTGGACACACGACGTTGTTGCGACGTTGAATCAACGTCATTGACGTTGATTCAACGTCGCAACAACGTCGTGTGTCCAGTGGGAGAGATGTTTATTTTACTTTACATCACAGATAATGTAATATGATTGGCATTGAGCACTGATATGGCTCATCTGTATTTATATTTAGAGCATCACCATCAATCATCAGTATGGTAGCCGCCCGGGTCGGGCATAACGCGTCCCTGATTCTGTCAAATATATCTGCCTTCTGCCCCATTGAAATCTAATCCGCCAGCCATGACAAGGATAATAAATACGGCTCATCTACACATGTGTCACGCAGCAGCTCAGGAAACCCATGATGGATGACAAACGCTGGCACCATTCTGCCATGGGAAGTCAAAAAACAGTAACTGCTTACTTTTAAAGTGAGCAGTTACTGCACTTCGGCTCCGCAGAGAAGCATAGTCAGACAAAATATGCCCACAGTTAACATGGTTAATATTAGCTGAGAAATCACGAATAGGCAGTTCTGGGGATCTCCTTGTCCAATCTTTTGTATTGATGAAAGACAACACACAGCAGACCTGAACCAGGATGTTGATCACGTTGAATATTTATTAATAAAACTATACTATGAAGTCTTAACAATAATTTGAATTTGCTTTCACGTTTTGTTTATAAGCTAGTCAGCAAGTACCAAAAACGGTATTACTTAAACATGCTAACGGAGCTTAACTCATATAAAAGGGAGTTTATAAATGTTGTTTGTTGTATGGCAGAATAAAAAGATTCCAAATGTTCATTATGTGAAACATTTGCCTATTTTAACATGCACAAAAAACCTTAGAAACCGATTTGCCATAACTGCATACAATTAAGACATGATATAAAACACATATATTCCTTTCTGTCACATCACGGAAATCATTTCCTTTGTTCACTTCGGAAAGTAAAAAAGATCACCAATTAGCGTACTTCTGTGTCTATACTCAGCCGACTCAAGATGTTAAATCAATGTTGGTTTAACGTTGGTTCAACGTCGTAGACAGTGGACCAACGTTAAACTAATGTTGATTCAACCTCTTGCGTCTGCTGGGAGCCACAGATTATGTTGTGCTTGTAGCTAAATACGGCGAACACGTTTTATCAGAGACAAAATACTTGACACCGCCTGAGTGAGGTGTAGGGCCTAAGCCTATTATAATAGTCGTCAAGTGTATGATCATTTTTATTTAAAAAAATACCTTTCTCAAAAAGCATTTCGTCAACTGTAAAAGAAATAAATATATTCTATTCGAAAAAAGCAGAAATACAAAATGTGCCTGCTTTATTTTTCACTACCCGCCATAGAGTAGTATTATGATCACATTTAGGAGGTGACTAATTTGGCACGACACATGCTAAATGACATCAAAGACCATTTACAAAAAGAAGGTCGACTTGCGGATTTCACCATACAAATGCATTTAATACATTATGCAGTGGTGTCCCTTTTTAACGGGAGTTGGAACTACGTCTTGGCAAGTGTATCATCATATAAAACAAGTGATAATTTCACCATTTTATCCTCCAAATAAAAAATTAAGTTTTTCCAAGTTTGACAATTATGACAACATCTCTGAAATATTTATTTTTGGACTGAAAATAACTGCTAATATAGCAGATAAGTCATCTTATATTATGATAACATTTTAGAGATTAAAATGTCTTCGTTTAAATAACAAAAGGGCTGTGTACAGAGAGTTCACAAATATGTGGGTACAGAACGGGAGGGGGGGGGGTGATGGTATGTCATCAAGCATAGCGAATACAAAGGAGATCGGGGAAAAACATTGGTGACAACCATAACTTGACAGACCTGTCTTCTGATTCAAACTTTTAATAGTTATAAACAATTTAGAACACATGAGCAATATTCTAAAATTATAATATGTCAGCCTTCTCTCTGCAATGTCATTGCAATGTCACTGAGGATTGGAGCGTTAGCAGTATACTGATATCATGCAAACAAGACACGTTCATTTTTATGACACAATTTATTTATAGTTGAATTTTAATAATAATATTTCTTCTTCAATTATTGGTAGTAATGTGTTCATTGTTTTCCCGCAGTAGGCTACATGGTGTAGCCGGATGGGGACATCCATATGTAATATTAACGTGAAATATTCACAACTCCCATGTAATTTAGTGTCTTTGATGACCGTAATAATTTGATCTCTTTTATGACTCCTATGTAGAATCTGTTCAGGTATATTTTCGATTTTCGTTCTTTTGAACCAATTAATTGTATTAAATTTTGACGTGGAACAAAAGCTCCACGCCCTGAACATTCAAATATTGCTTCTTAGACAGAAATGTATGCAATTTATTATTGGCATTAAATTACTTTACATGGGTCACATGCAGCATTGAATAAGCTATTTCTGTGACAGAATCGCTCAGATCAGGTGAATCAGCAGTAACAACATGCTTTATATCAGCAAAATATTTCTGTTCAGGTATATTCCGAATGATAAACATGACAAATGATCCATGTCATTAGACTATAAAGTATATTAATTATGTTTTCCTATGTCCTTATCTTTGTTTTCTTTGCCCGCATCTACCCTTGCTCACATCATCACCTGCCAGCAAATACAAGACGATGAACCAAAGATGGGGTAATGCTGGATTACAAACGTTGGACTAGCATCACAATATAATTGGGTCAAAGTCTCATGCTCACTGGGCGTCACCTGTTGTTTGTAAACAATAAATATGCATACTTGTTTATACGGGCGCATCAACACCTGAAGTACCAAAGGTAAGAAGAAAATTAAAAAGTATTGATAACTAGCCACCAAATTATTGGATAAAAAATAGAAGTAAACCTCCGTCAATACTTATCTTTCTGACTTTTATGATGTAAAGTATGTATTGTATTTAATAGGATCAATGTCATAATTACTCGTCGTAATATGGTAAAATCATACTTGATTGATGGTAAAAGCCTTAGTTTCAACTCCCAATACCGGGGGACAGCACTGAGAGCGATTTCACGTTTTGGGGAGAGTAGACCATCTTATTGTAAGTGGTCTTTGATGACATAATATGTAGTTGTTCCACACAATTACAGTATTTTTTACAGTGAAACACCTGATACCCGGAGAGTTCGGGGGTACCGTGTTCGAATCTTGTGTGGCCGATATCTTTTCTCAGTGTACACATAAGCAGTCACCAAAACTGTTCATGGGATGATGATGACAACCGAAAGATATAACCGATTTGCGCCGCATTAAAAAACATAGGGATTTTTTGAAAAAAAGTGGACAGCTCTATTTGCGATACATAATATACAAGAGGTGGCGTCAGATCTGCTCCATCTCCTTAGCGCTTTACCGATTTACTAAAAAAATGCTATTTTTTTAGATAAACTACATAATAATAAAGTGTTCGGGAAACACGTGTTTCTCCTGTTTGACACTTTATTCAATCGATATGCGGCGTCTGATATGACGTGGTAGCGTGTGCACTTTTCGGAGGCCTCTCCTTGAGACACATATTGCCCGTGTGTATACACCGTGAGGTCCAATAAAGATTGGCACCCGAGCTGATTATCGAGAGGACTATAATATCCTTCCTGATATTTCAGTGAGATATTAACAGATCTTATCCCTAGTGTTCGCTTGGTGGCACCAGCACGTAAGTGACATGCCAGAGATTTCCTTCCACACGACGTCGTACTGAACGAATGAATGAAGGAATGAATAAATGAATGGCGTTTTAGACCACCTTTTTGCACATATAGGCTAAACTGTAACAGGAGAATATCCTGATGATGGTGAGATTAATAAAATAACACTGCCCCCAAGCCACAGTATTTGAAATTTTAGCCCTGGCGGTCTGAGGCCGAGCACGCTACCTCTCGGTCAAAGTGGCTCCCCACAATACTGAATATTTACGAGCAAAAACAAACAAGACAATATCCTAATGTCCAATCAAAGGTGGGCCATTGACGGTGTATGGACAATGAAGGAAAAATTAATGTAGGCTTAAAGGTGATCTATCACCCCTTATACAGTATGAATAATTTTGTGACAAATAAATCAAAGTTGCCACAAGATGGGGCACAAGTGTTTCCTTATATGGGGTGATAGCCAATCACCCCATATAAGGACATAATTATTTATACCATATAAGGGGTGATAGATCACCTTTAATATATCGTTACGTGTTTGCTGGGAGGACACCGACCGTGCTGGTTGGCAAACGTGATACGAGACCTGGCTACATCCAGTGATGTTGGACAGCATTGATCTAATCGTTGATTTAACATTGGGCTAGCGTCGCAAACGGTGGATGAGCGTTAGCACATCGATACGTCAACGTATTGTGTTTGTGGGTATTTCGAGATCACACGTTTCGGCTCGGGGATGTCATTTCGGGCACAAACGAAAGCAATTTACCTCAGGCTTAGAAGTAATTGATGGCATACATAAATTATGCAATGGCAGTGAATTCTTTATTTAAGATATATTTCCGCATAATTCGGCATCAGTATATATAATTATATCGACCCCTTGAATATGAAAGGGAGTATCTGCCACTTTACAAAGTGGCAGATACACCCTTTCATATCCAAGGGCACTATATAATTATTTATATATATATCTGTGCCACGTCTTTAAAAAAATGCTAATCACTTCAGCTTGAACAAAACTGGACTGGACGTGAATACCTCTCAAATAACAGACCAGTGTCCAACTTGTCTTTTGTGGCGAGATCATTCAGAAGATGGCTGCTAAGAGACTGTGCCAGAGTACCTGACATACAATAGACTACATGAGGAGCTTCAATCTGCCTCTAAACCACTCCACATAATCAGGGACCCAGCATCCCAGCAAACACGAGACGTTCACCCAATGTTGGTACAATGTTGGGCAAGAGTTGTAGACGATGAGCCAACATTGTACCAACATTGGGTGAAAGTCTCGTGTTTGATGGGATGTAGCAAAAACGCTTTGAACCTTACAGCTCCAAACATAACATTTTTGTCACCACACTGTTATAGGACATGAATTCAAGAGTATGAGAAGTGATGTCAAAAGTGGCTTTTTTAAAGCTATTGCAAAAGATATGCCAACATTGTGTTTTCATAATTATGTGATATTAGCTGTTCCATATGTCGTGAATTGAATTTTTCACACCGTACGTGACATGAAAAAAACGACTCTCATTTTAACAATTCCCTACTTATATCAATGACAAATATATCAAAATGTTGATAATAAACGCAGAATTTAACATGTTATGTATCATTAAATTTGATAATACTTAGAACCTGTTTTAAAGCTAAATAATTAATATTTTCGGGATGAAAGAAGACATGTTTGTCATCCTTTTTGAGTATGATAATGATCTTGTCAATTAAATAACAGAGTTGTGCTGGATATTGCAGCTCCCAATCCTTCACAAAAATATTTTGAACCCGTCGTTCACTGTCGAAGGGGCATGCGCTGACAGTCTGTAATTTGAGTATTTTTCTGAGATATCATCGTATAGGCACATTTTACAAAATTTGACAAATTTGATAAATGTTAATTAAAGGGACAGTTCACTGTCATAATGCGTGGGACAAGGGGGCCCCACAAAGCACTGCGCCATTACACTGCTCCCCGTAGACACTGCTACTTCGCATGTTAGAATTTGCAGATGGGTGACGTCATATGTCCCCCACTCTCAATTTCAAGTATTGTAGTAAGCGTGTGATTGGCCGGTTGTCTTGCTTAAAGTACCCTGAGCGGCTGGCGAGAATATTATGGAGGGGAGTGGTGTGTGTAGACAGACACCTGTGTGGAGCCCAGCAAACACAGGATTTGACCCAATGTTGTTTCAATATTGCCCCCCCCCCCCCACGCACGGCCCTGGATCAATATTGAAACAACATTGAATCAAGTCCTCGTGTTTCCTGAGAGAGCTGTCTGCATTTTGATACACGCGTGCCGTCTGTGTCTGGTTGGAACAGGCTGCACAGTGTTCTGTGTACGCGCCATAGACATCATAAACTACAATCGGTAATCAGAGTAATTTTCCAAGGTATAAACAATACATTTGTATGTGTAAAAACAGTTTATTCAAAACGATTTTCAGCATGAGAGCTCTAAATGGATGCCATACCCTATTGTGATTCGATCAGTAATTTTTTAAATAAAAAACAGTCAGGTAGGCTAATAAGATATTTAGGTTTCGCATCACACATTGTATAGCTCACACGATGTAAATCGTTCTGTGGAAACTCCTTAGCTTTTAAAGCGTATGAAAGCAGAATTGGTGGCATTATAGTGGAACGCGTTACCAAGGAAAATTTTAACAGATATCTTTTAATGGAATACTTAAGGATAATTTTATAAAAAAACACATAATCAAAATTGCATCATTTTTTCATGGAAGGGTTAACGGTGGTCGAAATAAATTTCGCGTGATTCGAGTGAATATCGATCACATTAGAGCGAATATTCGCACGAAGCATTCGCTCCAGTGAAATGAAAACGTGTTGTGATAAGTGTATGGGTTTATTATTATAATAATAAGACTAGCGACGCGACTCATTCGCTATGTGTGAACGTGTCATCACATAGCCAAAGCTCTAGTGTGAACGGATCATAAAGCTAAAGACCACTGTATGTATGTTTCTGGTTTTAGCTGTACCCCAGTTGGCTCTGTAGTCAGCGTGGTGCTTTCTGGTACACATTGGTCCCGTTGTTCATACACAGTGGACTGACTACTCCTTTAATGAGCTATCCAACTATATCTAAAAGTAACTAGAAGGGTCTAGTTTTTTGTGAACAAAATACTGGATATGTCTCCCCTCCAGCAGCATAACCACAAAGGTTGATGGCTAATAGATGTAGTGTCAATGGCATTTGTAATTAATGTTATTAAATGGCTCCTGTGGACAGTAGAGACTATGTAATAAGCGGAATTTATTATTCTGTTTTGGTGCGAAACACTTGTCAACACTCCCAGCAAACACGACGTTGATCAAAAGCTGGTCCAATGCTGGCCCACAATTTGCGACGCTGGCCCAGCATCAAACTAGCAAGGGTAAACGCCTCGTGTTTGCTGGGTTGCGTTCAACCCAGTAAACACAAAACATTATTGCTATGTGTCCTTTGTGGAGTGGGGCGGGGGCCGAGGGTAGTTGTTAGCACCGCTGCCTTTCACGCTAGAGTTCGGGGTTTGGGGTCCCGGTTTCGGTGGTTTAAAAGAAACAAAAATGTTTCTTCCCCATCCACTCCTAAACTCAGTATTGTCGGGAGCCTCCGTGACCGAGAGGTAGCGTGCTCGGCCTCAGACCTTCAGGGTTTGAAGTTCGAATCCTGTGTCTGGAGGGCTGTGTCATCTCACTCATCTCACTATCTTCAGGAGGTTCTCCTGGCCCAATTTAGCCTGTATGGGCACAAAAGTTGCCTAAAACCCGATTCATTTCATTTCATTTTGTGGAGTGTTTTGAAATATTTTGAAAAAAATAAGCGACTATCTGTTCAAATGAACCGAATTCTTCCTCACAAAATATGTTAGTTCTTGGGTTGTAGGCCTGCCTAATCATCCCTAATTGCGACACTACATGACTCTCAGCATTATGATTCCTTTTACACTATTGTGCTTTCTGGACAGTGGCTGATTGAACAAACGTTGACACTATGTTGTTTTTAATGTTGGACCAACGTCGTCACCAGTGGCCCCGCATGAAGTATAAACATGTTGTGACATCTCCCTTCATTATACCCAGCAAACTGACGTTGAAACAATATTGAGTTAATTTTGAGCCAACGTAGTTGACAATGGGCCAACGTTAGTCAGCACTAAAGCTTGTTGGGTACCGGCACTCTAAGGTGCCTGTATGTCTGGTTGCCGTCTTTTGTTCGTTTTTCAGACTTTTAGGCCTATTCAAATAAAACACAAAGGCTGGGTTAATGTTGGCCAGCCGTCTGATACGCTGGCCCACACTCGGTGTGGCGTCAAACACGACATGGTAAGCCAATACTGGGCTAATGTTGGCTCAGCGTCGTAGACGGTGGGCCAAGAATAACCCAGCATTGGGTCAACGTCTCGTGTTTGACCGCCTGCACGATAGACAGAGAGAACGCACAGACACAAAACTGATCGAACGAACAACAGAACGGTGAGAGGTAAAGCATTATGTCTCCACCTCTATAGAGGGGAGACATAATAACACTAGCAACTATCCCAATATATCCAAACTTTAGAACACACATAATTATATCTCATCCTGATAACTATGTATTGGCTATCTATCCGAGAGAGGATTAAACGAAAATGTTGGTGGTCGTATACAAGTGTCGAAACATGTAGTGGAATAGCACCCGTGGACTAGCACAAATCTTATTGTTGGTGCTTCAATCGCGAGAGGGCTATCTTGAGCTGGCTCTGGGACAGCTGAATGCACCTAGAACAAAACTCTTTGGTATTTTTATAAATGTAAGACGGCGTTTTTTTCATAACCTGCAGAGGTTCCGAGCCATATAATGTGCTCACCTATTGTCACTATGCTCGTTAACCCCAAGTAAGACAAGCACAATATTATAATATATTTCTTATAATTGTATTTTCGTATTTACATCATATACGATATTTAATCAAATATGTAAGCTCTGGTAATATTAACATAAACTATGTATCTCCCTTTTTTACATATAAACCACTATAAGGGTTTCGAGCTTTAATTAGGTTTCTACGCTTTATTTTCTGTCTGCAAGGTGCAGAACATTTTGTAACTATTTTATCTCTGGTTTTGGTGAGGGAAACTGATGACAGGAGTTGTCAGATATCTTTATTTGATGTTTGCATATCACAAATATTATCATCTACCGTGTAAATTTTTTTAAATAACGTGTAGGCCTACTTTTACAAAAAAATTTTAAAGCTACACCATTATCTATGATAACTACGCCTATACCTACTGGCGAACAGTTGGTGTTGTAATGTGCAACGTTATATATTTTTATTCATGTATATGGTTGACCGGCCTAATAGAGGTCGTCTCGACTTATTCCTGAAAATCAAAGTTGATATCATTTGGGAAGCTTTATTCAATGGTTATATTGTACCTCTTCCACGTGTTTCCAACTGGAACGTCAAATAATTAAATGCTACCTACTGTATCCTTCAACGTGTGTACTAAAATACGTGCTACTCCAAATTGTCAGAAACAGGTTCACATGAATTATGTGATCATTGAACAACAGGCTATTGGCACAACAAACTCTGCAACTTAAATATATAGGCATATATTGTACTTTTGGTATACTAAAGCTCAGTGCATAGATAAATGATAAAACCGTGATGAACAACTATGCCACTGTTGCTTATTAGGGGACTACTGTAATCTATAGGACTCCGCATTGTTATCTTTGCTACAGGTCAAGGATTTCTGGGGCTATTATTATGTTCTCTGATGCTCTGTCAAGGCATTATGTATTTTACATTGTCGATTGAGCTTTGTCTGCTATGAATCTCGTTCTATCAGAGTCCATAGCCGACCAATTTTCTGATACATATCTACGGCAACCTTCTCTTCTACACATATATCGGAAGTTCTCGTATTCTACTGGACGGGATATTATGATGACAGAGCGGATCAAGCAAAATGATGATCAATCAAAACGATGGTACTGGATTTGGACAGGGCTACTCTCTAAACCAAGCCATTTTTTATCAATCTCACTTGAAAATGAGAGAAAACCATTTCATCATCAAAATAAATGGAATATAATATGTTAATTGGACAATTTTCGCGTGTTTAAATTTCCCTGTATTTGCCTTTTTGGGATTTTAAACAGTCAAGATTGCATTTGCAAATTTTCAATAATATGACATACATTTTCCTGCCCCGATCATGCTCCATGCTAATATATAAGGTTATCTAAGCTCTGTAGTAACACATCGCATCAGTGGCAGCGCGGGAACCGTCTTGGACGTCAGAATCTGACGTCTAAAGACGGTACCCGCGCTGAACTGACGTCTAAAGACGGTCCCCGCACTAAAATAAAAAAAAAAATGTGTAGTGGACACAGACCCATAACATAGGTATTCAAATGAAGCGGAAAGAGCTAACTAAGACATTTATGATGATTTCAAAAGAAAAAACCCTTTGATCTCTTGGTTATATAAAAACATTTCAGCGCTTATTAATCAAGGGTTTTTAACCCTCTTATCGCCGGTGCCGCATTTATTCGTGTTTTTATTTTTTATTAAGTACGACATTTTAAATATGTTAAAGATAAAATGAGACAAGATTTAAAAAGAGTTGACCTCCATTTTGTCAAATCTGAATAATTTTCACTCACTTGAAGTTGTGGATTGCGTCAGCGAGACACACCTTCAGGTGAGTAAAAATTCAAATTGAATAATTTGGCGGTTAAAAGGTTAATCGGCCATGAATTCACACACCTCGGATCGATCGTTATAGCGTGCCATCACGTGCTGTTACGTAGCCAATTACACCAATCGACCATACCCAGAATAATTAGCACAGAACTTGCGTCCTAACTCACACGGATTGCTAAGAAAACGTTGCCTCGATATTGGTTCAGCGCCGAAGATGCTCGGCCAATTACCACAAATCCAGCAAAATGTGTACACTATGAACAAAAAAACTGGTAAGTGATATATTTTACTACAAAAGTATTTTTATCCACGCTCACACACAATCGGTTGAATACAGGGTGCATAGTTATTGAGTATTCATAGAGGCAGTAGTAATTGAAAAGCATTCAGTGATAGGTAGGCCAAATATTTTCGCGAGATTGTTTAATTCTCAAATTTGCCACCCCCCTCGCAAAATTCACGAAATTAAATATCTCGCTAATACCATAAGATTGACAGTGCGAAATATATATCAAAACTGAGCTTATATAAACTGGCAGGTTTCAACCATTTACAACCGAAAGTAAAAGGCTTACAGTATTGACCTAATTATTAGTAATTGTCCTTCCATTTAATCTTAGTTTACTAATTGGTCGTCCTTGATCCTAATCCGAAATACACAACCATGACCTGCAGACTGGATTGTGATCACGTACTTGCCATTGTAGCTTTATTTCCAACACCTGGACCAGTATTCTCGTACAAGTTACGATATATCATGGGCTTCGGATTGGTCGAGATGGCCATCTCGACCAATCCGAAGCCTACGATATATGGTAACTTGTACGAGAATAAGAGCCTTTATTCATTCATTCATTCATTCATTCATTAATTCATTCATTCATTCATTCATTCATTCATTCATTCAATCATTCATTCATTTATTCATTCATTCATTCATTCATTCATTCATTCATTCATTCATTCATTCATACCTATATCATTTCTTCATATATTCATTCATTCATTCATTCATTCATTCATTCATTCATTCATTCATTCATTCATTTATTCATTCATTCATTCATTCATTCATTCGTTCTTTCGCTCGTTCGTTCGTTCTTTCGCTCGTTCGTTTGTTCGCTCATTCGTTCGTTCGTTCGTTCGTTCGTTCGTTCGTTCGTTCGTTCGTTCGTTCGTTCGTTCGTTCGTTCGTTCGTTCGTTCGTTCGTTCGATCGTTCGTTCGTTCGTTCGTTCGTTCGTTCGCTCGTTCGTTCGTTCGTTCGTTCGTTCGCTCGTTCGTTCGTTCGCTCGTTCGTTCGTTCGTTCGTTCGTTCGTTCGTTCGTTCGTTCGTTCGTTCGTTCGTTCGTTCGTTCGTTCGTTTGTTCGTTCGTTCGTTCGTTTGTTCGTTCGTTCGTTCGTTCGTTCGTTCGTTCGTTCGTTCGTTCGTTAGCTCGCTCGTAAATAATTAGTTCCTTGCACATGTTGGGAGGAAACCTTGACCGCATACATAACGCTTGAATACGCTAACGATCCACTGAGCTGAACCAACTCTGGGGAACACTTTTATTCCACTACACACTTTCACGTTTTTAGCGTTAAAATTGTAAAATATCACAATCACGTCATTGCGCGCCAGCTGTAGATTACAAGGAGAAGTGATCTTGACCACAATTATTATGCGCATGACGTGTATTATTGTCAAACAAGATGGAGCCAGTAATAGAATCCGGTTGTGGTTGGACGAAGGAATTCCGCTGGACGGATGCGGTCAAAGTATCCATTAACCCGTGTCGTGCCAGCGGGGAATATTACCGGCTCTCGAGAAAATCAAAGCCACAATATGTGTTGGTTGTTGTCAAGACAATCTCACAATAATCTATATTAACAACCCGTGTAGGTATTTTAAATGTAGGCCCTACTTGTAGTTTTCATCCGTTTGAAGCTGGGAATTATTAACCCAATCCCCAGGTTCAAAAGTATGAAACATGCTGCAGAATAACTGAGCATTTAAAAGGTTAATGGATGCAAGGCGTCTGAGATCGGCGGGATTTCTCAGGAAGAAGTTGCTGTAGCTTTACATGAAGCATCATCACCGAATGCATGTATTCTCCACAAATACACGTCTATTTTTGACGTGTAATTGCCGTATGTTAAATGATGCCGAACATAAAGTTGTATCAATGTGAATGAGGCTTATAGTGCCGATGGTTGGGATCAAGAAGGGAGATGTTCCATAAATCCACACCGCTTCCATATAAACATGTAAACACCAATCATGCCCCAGCTCAAGTTCTGTCTGAACGAGATGAGATAGCATCCCAGAATAGTCTGGTACGTCCTGACAGTTTTTGTGGGCATTTTTTAGGAGAAGCTAACGCTCTTAGTTTCAGACTAATTCGACCCCAAAAAAACATTGGATGTGTGCTAAATTATCGTCTGAGACACTTAAATTATGCAGAATGTCCATATTTATGAGCTTTTAGAATATTTAAAAATTCTACCTTGTACATTTTTTATTTTTTGCGCATTGAACCTGTTCAAATATTCTGACTTTATTTTGCGGGGACACTGTTTTTCAACGCATCAAAAGTATTCATGGGATAAATGATGATAATTATAACATTAGAAATTTACAAATCAGCAAATCAGACAATTAAAATGTGTTTTATAAACATTGCATGGCTAGGGATTGTGATGCAAGATTATTCAGTGATATATAGGGTTTTACACGTTGCTCCTCACTTCACTAACGATATTACTTTACCAACTCGACCCACTTCTACTACCAACTCGCCCCAGTTCTCTGATCAACTCGCCCCAACTTTTACCAACTCGCACCACAACTCTTACCAGCTCACACCATTGCTCTTACCAACTCGCCCAACGTTTTTGCCAACTCGCCCCACTTCTCGGACCAAGTAGGCTGGGCCTATGACTGCTCTTACCACACTGATCAATCAAAATACATTATAGGACTACTTCATAATAGCTCACAACTTATAAAGAACACTATATTTTAAAGTTGTTTTATAAGCATTATATACATACACTGTACATAATGCAAGGATGGGTGATAGTAATAGGTAGTAGTAATAGGTAACGGGGGCAATTTCGCTGTAATAGTAAAATTTGGTTAAGTAAAAGATAAGGGTTGAAATGGTACATAAATGAGCAGGTCCAGTGACCAGGGGTAATATGTGTGAAGCGCACAAAGCACTGTATGTGCGCTATGTAATATATATATTATAATTATTTATTATTATAATAGTCTATTACTTTTAAATCACACTATTCTAATTTCGCTTGATTATGCACATCACTTTAACCTATTCCACTAATCTCAGGAAATTTAATAACTAAATTGATATTTCGTCAATTATTTATCAGTTCAAATGCGTGATTATATATAACATGATGATTTGTATTAGTTCTCCTGACGCCCACAGTGTATATTATGCACATTCCAAACACGCGACGTGTTTGTACTGAACCAACATCGCAGAGGGTGTGCCGACATTAAAACAACATCTCAAGTTCGCTAGGAGGCGTGTCAGTTGCCGGCATCATATTCGTTTCTACAACTTAATGTGTGAAAAACAACGCTCTTTAATTACTGATGGTCAATAAAGCGCAACTTCAAATCTTAATATCTAAACAGTATCAAAACAGGTCATTGCCAGGCCCTCTTGGTCAAACACCAAAACACATTTAAACATGTTATTAAATACAAACATATCATTTCTAGAAAGAACCATTAAATATTTTATCGCACAATGTTTAGCCATTATAAAATAAACATTAGATTGTCTAACTAATATGTTGGTTATCTGAATATGAAGAAAGGCCTACTACTAATATTTACGCACAGTGTTATCATGGCTATCAGATCACATTGCGATAACATTGTGTGGCAAAGCTAAAGTTGTCTCTAGATAGCAGGATATCTGAACAAATGCAAGTTATATATTAAATTAATAAAAAATATTTTAAATTTGTATTATTAAAAATCTCAATATTTATATGATTTGATGTTTGTTATTATAAAATTTATATGGAGAATATTATGCAGTATAGGTTGTTATCTTTCTTTGGAAATGGTGACGAAAAGTTATTGTAATAGTCATAATAAAATATAGTAGAGTAATAGTATAATAGTAATATAACTTAAAGACTGTAATGGTATTAATGATAGTAATAAAATAATTTTAAAGTAATAGTAATAGTAATAGATCACATGTCTGCGGAAATCGGAGACAACATAATATTATGTATCATATGTTGATAGCTCGACCAAATTTCTTATTTAAATTCATTTTTATTAGGAACATTGTTATGCAATAACTATATATCCCGTTTTCTTTTAATTCATTTTTGATGGGAACATCAGTAAGAAATAATTTATAAATATTTACCTCTTTGATGTCAAGAAGTAGTTATTCAGTTGCTATTTAAATTAGGGAGTAGAAAACCAGACTTGGGACGAAGAATGTGTCATACGCCTTTTCACGTCAGTCAATAAGACTCAATTAATGAGCTAATTATAATAAGGGGCGTAGACCATTGAGATAATTATATTGAGAGGTGCAGACCATTGCAGCCCAAAAGAGCATGGACCTAACAGTGGATAATGATTTAGGCGCCATAGAAAATGGTTCACAATTATTCATAATTAACGTAATCTACGAGGACATATTTACTTAAATTTCGCTAACATTAAATTCATTATTACATTTCGGTAACATTAAATTTATACACATAAATAATAATGTTAAACGTCGCAAAATAGAAGGACTTGGGTGGGTGAGTTGGTATAAATGTGAGGCGAGTTGATATAGTTGTGGGGCGAGTTGGTATAATGGGGGGCGATCTGATTGGGGCGAGTTGGCATATATGCGGGGCAAGTTGGTATAAATGTGGGGCGAGTTGGTTGGGGCGAGTTGGCATAAATATGGGGCGAGTTGGTTGGGGCGAGTTGGTTTTGGGGCGAATCGACTGGCACCCATTTTGAATAGGAACTATTGATTTTTTCCTTATTATAACCAAAACGATGCTTGTTGTGTGCAATGGGTTATATCAAAGTCCATATTATTGAGGACATTTTCACTAAATGAACCCAAACGCAATTCATCGAATGCTAGAAAATCTGTTGATGGTTTTAGACATTTGACAAAATATTTCTGCTCTTTCTATTGCTGTTTGTGTCAGGTAGGCTAGGGACGAGTACTGGACAAAAGTACTCGAGAACCGCTAAAGTACTTGAACATAGACATGACTACATCAAGAATAGAGAGAATGAAGAGCAAAGTTGAAAGACATGAGTTGTACTAGATGTGATATCATCAAATAAACAAAATCCAGTTTTATTAGATAACTTACGAATGTCTTCGATCTGCAAGATCCCCTTTCAATCTTCCTATGCCCAGTGGCTTACCACCATTATTATCATGCTACAAAAACCGTTATAATATCGGGATTGTAGAAGATGGACATCCTTTGCCATTCTCTCGCCTTAACTGCACACATGGGGATGATATGATATTATGATGTTCCACATACAAGATATTTTAATTCACAGTTCTAATAAGGCCTACATCTATTAACACAGATGATACAGATGTATTTATATGGTTGATACATCATATCACTGTCTGATTGAACTCAAATAGCTTTGTCCTGTGCGAAACTCAAATATGAAAAGAGCATTGTTGCCACTCCACGACATTATGTACTCCATGTAATGTGTACAGCATAGTCAATAGAAACATCAGAGAGATTTTCTGACATTAGATTAATTGATTTCGGATTCATTTGATAACAATGCCTTCAATAATACAAAAACACCTTGTACTTCTGCTAACATAGATAAAGATATTAACCTTTTCAGCGCTTTGTACGTCAGATTCTGACGTACAAAGACCGTCCCACCACTGAAAGAATTAAAATATTTCTAACGGTCGTATACCCATTACATAGATATTCAAACGAATCAGAAAAAACTAACTAAGGCATTTATGATGATTTCAAATTGAAAAAACCCCTTTGGTCTCCATGGTTTATATGCAAATATGTCAGCGTTGAAAGGGTTATAATGACCTTTCACCATCTCCAGCTGTGGGCGATAACACCATTAATTGTGTGACTCATAATGTACGTCTAGACGTAAAAATACGTATTTTTGATAAAATCTAGCTTTTGGGTAGTTTAATCGAATTAATTGAAAATTATTTTTAATCATAAATATATAATAAAGAGGGAGATGTTAAATTTAATGACTTTCTCTTCATTTTTTAAGAATCGTATTATCAAATGTTGAAATTAGTTGGTTTGAATAACAAAATCACTGACGGTTTAAACTCCATAACTGCCTTATTTGTTCTATATACACTATACCTCATTTTCTGCCCTGTGTGCAGCAGGGTCACATTGAGAGACGCAACAAGCATGTACAATCTTTTGGTTATATACATACTTAGGGGGGAAACAATAGTTCCTGAATTTGGCAACTGCAATGTTGATGGCCTGCTACTTCAATCTACATGTGGAAAATGTGCTGGCAAGAATGGATGTTCATGCTACATAGCAGTGATAAGTAATCTAAAACGTGGATAACCTCAGATTTTGTGTTCAATTATGTTATACACCATAATACGTCAAACCAATATTGGGCAACATCACACCACTATTTGTTCGACTGGAATGCAACTTAAACTTTGTACTACTTTTTCAAAATGTCTCCTGTTTAGCGATGTATTGCTGTTCTGCTGACCTCACGAGAGCAGCGGAGAACGTGTCCACACGAACCACTCTTCAATCAGACGGCTTGACGTAAAATCCGGCGAATGGCACCTGGTGTTTGAGAAATGGAAGCCTTGCGTGCGAGTGTGATTAATAGTCTGTTTTGTGACTGTGTAGAAAAGCTAGACAACTGGATTTGTCCGCTGAATTTCAGGGTTTGGTTTTACATTACAATCTACTATGAAAATCACTTTAGAAGATATACCGTTGACATTTTACCACTTTTGTTCATTTATTTTGTCAGGTAGAAATTAAGACAAGGAAGACAATACTCATATAATCTGACGGAAGCGGGTTTCGAGATATTGGGAGAGCGGGCAGGGGGGGGGGGGGAGGTGGATTAATTAATGAGAACCATATCTAATTATTCTGTTCAACCAATGTCCATGACAAACAATAACGAGAATCAAACCTTCTAGATGCACTAGTCATGCACAATCACATGAAAAAAGTTTTATATCAGTTTCTACGTGGAAAAGTTTTACATATGCCTTCACAATGAATGGAGACGGTCATCAATGTTGAATCAATGTTGGTTTAACGTTGGTCCAACGTCGTAGATGATGACTATTTGAACCCTGTCATCTGAGTCAGTCAGTTGTGAGTCTCAGTGTGACACACTTGCATTTTACTTCGGGCGACACCCTACACTGAATCAATATCATTCTAAAAAATTGGGTCATCGTCCCAACATTAGCCTAACATTCATTGATTCAAAATTTGATGTTTGCAGGGTACATGCATCCGATATGATATACGTACACGCACAGACAAAATAATAATATCAACGCCCATATTTAATTATTATTTGTGTATTAGTCCTTGGGCCAGACCAAAATTTAGTACCAATTGGGGTGACTAAACTTTATTGTGATTTTCAGTTAGATAAATATATGAGGGGTCTAAAAATGTATGATGGCCTTTTCAGAACGGTAGCTTAAGGGCAGTAATTTCTGTTTTAAAGAGGGGGGGGGGTCTCGGAATCAAAAAGTAATTATTAATTATATCTTTTTATCTATTAGTCCTACAAAAATCCATAATAGATCGTTTCTGACATAATTCGGGCCAAGGAATACGTTTTTGATGTTTTGGAAATGATTTAACTAATATTTCGCCGACAAATCCAAGATGGCCGCCAATTTCAAGCTGTATTTCTCAATTCTAGTTAGACAATCAAACTAGCAGTAAATTAAACTATGTATGATGGCCTTTTCAGAACGGTAGCTTAAGGGCAGTAATTTCTGTTTTAAAGGGGGGGTCTCTGAATTAAAAAGTAATCATTAACTATATCTTTTCATCTATTAGTCCTACAAAAATCCATAACTGGTTTATTTATGTCTATATAATGTTCGAAAATTTGTAAAAAAATATTCTAGTTAGACAATCAAACTAGCATTAAATTAAACTATGTATGATGGCCTTTTCAGAACGGTAGCTTAAGGGCAGTAATTTCTGTTTTAAAGAGGGGGGGGGGTCTCGGAATCAAAAAGTATTTATTAAATATATCTTTTCATCTATTAGTCCTACAAAAATCCATAATATATCGTTTGTGACATAATTCGGACCAAGGAATACGTTTTTGATGTTTTGAAAATGATTTAGCCAATATTTTGCCGACAAATCCAAGATGGTCGCCAATTTCAAGCTGTATTTCTCAATTCTATGGCATAACTGGTTTATTTATGTCTATATATTCTTCGAAAATTTGTAAGTAAATATTCTAGTTAGACAATCAAACTAGCAGTAAATTAAACTATGTATGATGGCCTTTTCAGAACGGTAGCTTAAGGGCAGTAATTTCTGTTTTAAAGAGGGGGTCTCTGAATTAAAAAGTGATTATTAACTATATCTTTTCATCTATTAGTCCTACAAAAATCCATAATACATCGTTTCTGACATAATTCGGGCCAAGGAATACGTTTTTGATGTTTTGGAAATGATTTAACCAATATTTTGCCGACAAAACCAAGATGGCAGCCAATTTCAAGCTGTATTTCTTAACTCTATGGCATAACTGGTTTATTTATGTCTATATAATGTTCGAAAATTTGTATGTAAATATTCTGGTCAGACAATCAAACAAACATTAAATAAAACTATTTTTTTGTATATCTTGTAAATATAAAAGCAGTTTAGTTATCCAACAAACGCGTGCTTCATAGCACTTGTTGTGCGAGCCGAAAGCGTATCTCTATGAAACGTGTCACAATAAGGCATACATGTCTAATATTTGTCTATATTATTTATTTTATTCTTGGTGGAATCAAATAATAAATATTTATATTTTTCCAACAAAATCAAAAAGAAACACTAATTATAAATAAATTAATGATAGCATGTATGGTTCATTTCTTTAGACGTCTTCGATTTAGATACACTGTGATCATATTAATAGTGGTATGCTATTTAGTGGTTGTTATCATAATTATGTGATTGGGTCAGGCCAATATTTAGTACCATTCGGGGTGACTAGAAAAAAACTACTCTAAATGGTTTTGTATGCCTTACACATGAACACAAATGTATGATGGCCTTTTCAGAACGGTAACGATACGGCCTTTTATTTTATGTTCAGCGTTTGTTGATATTATTATTCTTTTCTTGGTGGAATCAAATAACAAATATTTATATTTTTCCACGAATTAAAAAGAAAATGTAATTATAAATAAATTATTGATAGCAGGGTTCATTTCTTTAGACGTTTTAGCTTAGATACACTGTAATCATGGTAATATTAGTATATATTTCTTCGGTTGTTATCATGAATCTGTAGCATGGTAGTTATTTATCAACTTTATTATTTATCAAAATAGTATATACCTGAGTGGCCATGGTAGCTCGATATAGTAGTTTGAATAGGATAACAAGGTATAGTTCTTTGCTTTCAGCGTAATGCATTAAATCCGTTTCACCTGTATATATCTGAATTCAGCAGTAATGATGATCATAAAGAATGTTCATTTTGTTTACGATTTAAAACAGAACAGAAACCAACTGTTCTTTTTTAGTGTTAAATCAGAACTAAGTTAAAATCAAATTAAGATGTCGATAAAATAAATGAAATACACATGCTACCCTAATCATTACAACCATTCAGCTCTGAAAAAAAACTACAGTATTATGGTGTACAGGACATGTATATATCGACATGTAGGCCTACCACTTAGCTATGTGATCCAATCATGTGATACACTATATATATTTACACACAAGCTGTAAAGGCAATGGTGAATATGTCCTTAATTGCATTTGTCTTTGTTTAAAGTGTGAACACGTCGTTGAACGAGCTTTTCAATCTATCACACTAGAAATTTGGGTGTTTAGTATTATAATTTATCATCATCTGTGTCATCATCCGAAGAGTGCCTTTTCATCTTACATGTTTATACAGTTCTGCATTTGTACATTTTAATCTATTTTCAACACATTGACACTAGCAGTTTACAAATACGCTTGCAAGTAGGACTACACGAGAGGAGATTTAGCACAGCATCTGGAACTAGATATACATTCAAGTTTTTATCTTAAGCATCGAAAATCCAGCCGCGATCATCA
Source organism: Flabesymbios commensalis (assembly GCA_964017125.1). NCBI lineage: Eukaryota > Metazoa > Annelida > Polychaeta > Terebellida > Flabelligeridae > Flabesymbios > Flabesymbios commensalis. The sequence goes on from OZ024908.1 coordinate 31,612,412, forward strand.
TCAGGACGAGGGATATCAGAACAGATAACCAAACTCCTGTGACATATGCCTGCTTGATATTTGGCATGCTGGTATATAGCTATCTCCGCATGATGCCCTTCTTATCCCTGGAAATTTTTATATCACACGCTAATGATTTTGGACAATATAAACGGCATGTGAACTCTTGGAGTGCGTCATAGAGATCTGGTGACAGTGCCCAGTTTCAACCAAGATTTGCCAATGCATCTCTAAATTTGTGATTGTTTATGACTAGTGTACATGCACCAAGCTTAATACCTTGACCCGAAAAGGAACTTATGGTGTCGCATCCTGTGTAAAAATGTAGCCCTATAAATGTAACATTATAAATGTAGTCCTATAAGGTAATATCTATCAATTCTCTGTCGAAGTTTAGTACCACTTTGCATATATAAATGACACTGTATGATAATGCTAAATATAAGGCTAATAATAAAGATATCAGTGGCATCTGCCACAAGAACAACATCATTGTAGGTCTAATATTCAGCGGCATGTTTTGCATGAAGCAGCATACGCGAATCTACTTCTTCAGTTGAACCAGCTGAAAAAATAATTACATCGTATTTTTTCAAAAGGATTTGTCCAACTGGTTTGCAGTAGCTCTACAACGGACTGGATGTCAGTTTCATCTTTTTTAACACGTGGTGGCTGAAGATCTAAATGAGTATTATGTGGAGAGTCGATTTCAATAACACAGCTGCTTTGTGGCTGTACTTCTAGATTCAGCATTGAGGTAGTATTTACTCACTGCAGATGGTTTTGTGCTGACACTTTTGGTACCCCCTGCAGGTTGGGTTATCCTTGTTTGTGGTTTCTTCAATAGCTTCGTCAACAGGTATCCGACCAAGAGGGTTTCTTTGCTAATTTGAACGCTGAAGCCTCCACCTGTAAAATATTTGTAAATTTTCGGGTGTTCCTCTGAAAGTCTTATCAGAGGAACACCCATTAAGAAATGTTGATATGTGACCTAAGGAAATGACAAAATGGCCAAATATGTGCTGCCATTTTAACTTAAAGCCTTTATTAATCTACACTATAAACCCCTAGTAAAGCTAAAGCCATTTATATGTGACAGTTTCGTTGGATGTTACATTTGGATGTTACTTTTTAAACGCGCGGCAAAAATTTCGAGATTTCGAATGTACATATATTGTATGTTATTTCTTCTTTGAAATACAAAATATCTCATAACTTCCTTAACCCATTTAGCACGGGGATCGTCTTTATACGTCAAAATCTGACGTCTACAGATTCTGACGTATAGAAACGGTACCCGCACTGAAAGAAATACTTTGTTATATAATGGCCTTAGACCCACAGCATAGGTATATTCAAATGAATCGGAAAGAGCTAACTAAGACATTTATGATGATTTCAAATTGAAAAATCACTTTAGTTGCCATGGCTTATGCAATAATATTTCAGCGCTGTAAGGGTTAAGCTACCGTTCTGAAAAGGTCATCATACATTTTTGTTCATGTCTAAGGCATACGAAGCTATCTGGAGTAGTTTTTTTCTAGTTACCCCGGAAGGTATTAAATTTTGGCCCAATCATATGACATACCACTATTACCATGATTACAACGTATCTAATCTGAAACGTCTAAAGTAATGAGCCCTGTTATCATTAATTTATTTATAATTGTGTTTCTTTTTAATTTGTGGAAAAATATAGATATGTATTATTTTATTCCACCAAGAAAAGAATAGATAATATAGACCAGCACTGGACATGTATACCTTATTGTTACACATTTCATAGAGATACGTTTTCGGTCTTCACATCCTTAAGTGTTATAAAGTACACGTCTGTTGGATAACTGAACTAAATTCATATAAATTTGCAAAATATACAAAAAAAAGTTTAATTTAATGCTAGATTAATTGCCCATAACTAGAATCTTTGCTTGAAAAAATTCGAACATCATAGACGTAGGCTAAATAAACTTGTTATATCATAGAGCGAAGAAATATAGCTTAAAATTGGCGGCCATCTTGGATTTGTCGGCAAAATATTGGTTAGATCATTTCCAAAACATCACAAACGGATTCCTTGACCCAAATTATGCCAGAAGCGATATATTATGGATTTTTGTAGGACACATAGATGAAAAGATATAGTTAATATTTACTTTTTGGTTCAGAGACCCCCCTCTCTTTAAAACTGAGAATACTGCCCTTAAGCTACCGTTCTAAAAGGGCCATCATACTTTTTTAGACCCCTCATATATGTATCTAACTGAAAATCACAACAAAGTTTAGTCACCCCAATTGGTACTAAATCGTAAAAATTCGGCCCCTGGCCCAAGGACTAACGCTAGTGATTGATAATATTGCGTGTGCTTGATCATGGTCTGTGAGATGAACAAACCACTTTTACTTACGCGTCTGAGCCCTAAGGGTTTGAAGATTGTTTCTAGCTTAAAATTTCCTGCTGATTCTGAATATCTTTTTTTTAAATGCCGCAGAAAATAGCATTCTCAGAAAATAGCATTTTCTGACTCTTTTGCGTGTTTTTTTATACAAAAATTGTAAAATCGTTTTTCTAACCGGTGACACTGTTTAAGTGTATCTACAAAAGCACATGTGGTGTCAAATTAAACTGTTTGATACATGGGATCCAATAACAAGATAACAATATTTTTTTAATCCTTTCAGCTCTAAGACATCAGAATATGACGTCTAAAGTCGGCCACTGAGAGATTTAAATTATTTAGAATGGCCGTAGACCCATAACAAAGGTATTAAAATGACAAAGACATTAATGACGACTTCAAACTGAAAAAAAATCTTTGGTTCCCGATATTTCAGCGCTATAAGGGTTAATATTAATCATCAAACGTGGTACAAATTTGCATAAATGTTTTCTAAACCCAATAATCATATATATGGCATCCTTATGTAGCTAATTGTTTGTGAATTTATCTCTCTGTTGTGATATTAGGCTAATCAATGTCATGCAAATCAAAATCACAATCAGTTATATATAATTTAATCTTTTCAGCACTGGCATTAATAGTTTCCCATGTACATTTATAACAGTGTTGTTTTTAACACTTAGAACACGTGTTTGAGACAAAAATAAGAGATAACGTAGATATCTGTATAAATTGTAATGAAGATTGATATTTATTAACTGGTCTGATTGGATTTTTAGTCACTATCATACTCATCATCTGATGAATAATATAGTTCATCATCATATTCACCATCACCTGTCAAATCTACACTGTGGTCAATGTGACTACATAAACAATTTGGGACAGGTTGGCTTTTATACTATATTATTGCATAGCATCCATTTTCCAGGAGCCACCAATTTCCTACTTTATTATAATGGGTTCATGGGTTTTGACGACAATGCCTTTTTCCAGATTGAGTTCACAAGATTGGTACGTTTGATTTTTTCGAGCAGTACTGAGCTCCAAGGGGGTAATGAGCTGGATTCGCTCCATTGATTTTATGAAGTGGTTAACTTGAAATCTTGCTGACTGATATCACGCTTTATCTTTACCATTTTTGAAGGCTGGCATGTAATTTGCTGATAAAAAAATGGTGAAAAAAACTATTATAACCGGGACCGATGGTTAAAGGGTTAAGGGGGGTTTGCTAGAGTACACAGAGCACCCCCCCCCCCTCCTGTTTTATGTGATATGCTGGGGAAAAGTTTTTGGTTGTTCTGTTGATGATTCAAAGTCAGCTTTTGGGTTAAATTTGCCAAAATACTATTTTTAAATGTGATCTATCACCCTTTATATGGTATGAATAATTATGTCCTTATATGGGGTGATTGGCTATCATGTGACCCTCTCAGAGGGTCACATGATAGCCAATCACCCCATATAAGAGAACACTTGTGCCCCATCTTATGTCACATTTGATTTATTTGGCACAAATTTATTCATGCTATATAAGGGGTGATAGATCACCTTTAACAAACAAAGATAGAATCAAGTGTAATACATGTAGGTTTTTACTTTTTCCAGAGTGTTTTTTTGCTACTATTTATAATAATATGTAGTTATTTTATCTCTGGTTTTGGTGCGAGAAACATATATTATGTATATTATTTTTTATATTTTTTATGCTTATACTTTTTGTACATATATGAATATGAATATAGTTGCTGCCTAGCTTGCAGAGGCTTCTATAAGCCTGTTCTAGCGCAGCACGACCAATGTTGTAAATAAAAATATAATGTGTATATTTTTATATCTGTTTTAAGTATATATATTGGTCAAAAGCTAAATAAACTAAGTAAACTATCGAAAATCTGAACTACAACGTGGGAACTACTGGTTTATTTAAGCCTTTTCCTTATTTTGCTCCACTGACAAGCGATCAATTTATTCCAACATATTGAATCGCGCATAATAGTTAATTATTTGTATAAGATGGTTTTCACGAACTTGATTAAATCGCGTTTCTAAAGAAAAATCATTTATTTCAGCCGGTTTGACCTTAGTGCGACACAATATCTCATTTGTTAGTTGATTCGGAATCAAATCAACTATACACCGCCAGGAAACAGCTTCGATGTATCACTGATGTAACATGTATGAGCATTGCAGCATTACAACATTATGTTCAGAATTCTTGCTGATGATTGATAACGGGCCAACGGCTTTAATTCTCCATTTTAAATTACCATTAAATTGCTACTTATACAATGTACTCATAGATCTACGGAGCCTTTTATAATAAGGACCATGTACATCGTGCTGTACATGTAAATACATTAACCCTTATCCTGCTAAGTTAATTTATTTAAATTTTCAACTACTTGAGGTTGTGTCTCGCCACCGCGATCCACAACCTCAAGTGGTAGAAAATTACTTGTATTTGCTAAATTTGAGACCAAACATTTACAAATCTTGATGTTCAAACAGTCATTTCATTCCCAATACCAGTAATTTAATAGGCTAATAAAACAGTTACAGCTGTTGCCTCTATCTTTCAGTACACTGGTCGTCATCAGTCACATTCAGTACATTTTTTATATTTTTCCTATTCAGTTCATTTGAATGAACACAAAATAATTATTAATGTTATAATTTCATTGTATTTCGCGTGGTCTGATTCACCACATGTTGGGAGTAGCTGTTTTTCTCAATTTTATCGGGTGTTATTTATTTTTCTGTGAAATTTATCTCGGATTACTTCTTCAGCTCCCCCAACACCCCTGAAATGTTAGTAAAATTTTCATTTGTATTTCAGAAGTTGGATATTTTTACAATTTTAATGCATGCTGTAGAGGATAACTTTTAAATTATTTCACACATCTTTACAAAATGTTGTTGTGTGTCGGGAGATGACTAGAAAACATGTGTCCAAACAGACTTTCTTAACGACATTCAATGATCCAATCATTGAGTGAACCTCTACCTGCATCAGTGAACCTCGTTCTGCATCATGCCATGACGAACTTACTGAGTCAACCTCTTCCTACGTCAGGACATGATGAACTCGATGAGTGAACCTCTTACTTCATCAGGCCATGGTGAACTCACAGAATAAACCTCTTCTTTTATCAGGACATGAACTCATTGAGAGAACGAACCTATTGCTGCGTCTGGAAATGATGGACTGAATGCGTGAACATCGTCCTCCATCTGGACATGAGGGAATCGATGAGTAAATCTCTGTCTTCATGAGGCCATGTCATGACGAACTCACTGAGTGAACCTTTACCCACGTCAGGACATGACGAACTCGATGACTGAACCTCTTTCTTCATCAGGACAGGCTGATCACACTGAGTGAACCTCTTCCATTATCGAGACATGACGGACTCACTGATTGAACATTGTCATGCATCAGGACATGATGGTCTTAGTGCGTGAACATCTGTTTGTATCACGAATTATTGAACTGACTCAATTACCTCTTCGTGCATCACGACATGATGGACTCATTTCAGACCATGATGGGCTCATTTCAGGGCATGATGAGCTCATTTCAAGGCATAATGAACTCACTGAGAGAACCTATTTCTGCATCTGAAAATGATGGACTCAATTAGTGAACCTCGTCCTCCATCTAGACATGAGGGAATCGACGACTGAACCTCTTCCTTTATGAGGCCACGATGAACTCACTAGTGAATCTCTTTCTGTATGAAGACATGATTGACATGATGAGTGAACCTCGTCTTTCATCAGGCCACCATGAGCTCACTAAGTGAACCTCTTCTTCCTACACCAGGACATGATAAACTCCACTCAGTAAACCTCTACTGACATATTTTAATTAGAATATGTATTTTATATGTTTTGTTGTCAAACAAAATTAGGCCTATGGCAAAACAAGTGGGCTAATCACAGCCAGGGTGTGAGAAAAGTTCCTCTTACATCAGGACATGGTAGACTCACTGAGTGAACCTCGTCTTGTATGAGGACATGATGAACTCACTGAGTGAACCTCTTCTTGTATTAAGCCATGATAAACTCACTGAGTGAACCTCTTCTTGTATCAGAACATGATGAACTCACTGAGTGAACCTCTTCTTGTATTAAGCCATGATAAACTCACTGAGTGAACCTCTTCTTGTATCAGGACATGATGAACTCACTGTGTGAACCTCTTCTTGTATTAGGACATGTCGATGAACTTATCGAGTGAACCTCTTCTTGTATTAGGACATGATGATCTCACTGAGTGAACCTCTTCTTTTATTAGGACATGTCGATGAGCTTATCGAGTTAACCTCTTCTTGTATTAGGACATGATGATCTCACTGAGTGAACCTCTTCTTGTATTAGGCCATGTCGATGATCTTATCGAGTGAACCTCTTCTTGTATTAGGACATGATGAGCTTACTGAGTGAACCTCTTCTTGTATTAAGACATGATAAACTTACTGAGTGAACCTCTTCTTGTATTAGGACATGATGAACTCACTGAGTGAACCCCTTCTTGTATTAATTTCGAAGCCTGTGCTTGGAAGGCAGTGTCATCTGATTAATATAATGTCATTATCATCAGGAGGTTATCTTAGCATATGTGTGCACAAAGGGCATCTTAAGTCTCATGCATTCCTTCCTTCCTTCCTTCCTTCCTTCCTTCCTTCCTTCCTTCCTTCCTTCCTTCCTTCCTTCCTTCCTTCCTTCCTTCCTTCCTTCCTTCCTTCCTTCCTTCCTTCCTTCCTTCCTTCCTTCCTTCCTTCCTTCCTTCCTTCCTTCCTTCCTTCCTTCCTTCCTTCCTTCCTTCCTTCCTTCCTTCCTTCCTTCCTTCCTTCCTTCCTTCCTTCCTTCCTTCCTTCCTTCCTTCCTTCCTTCCTTCCTTCCTTCCTTCCTTCCTTCCTTCCTTCCTTCCTTCCTTCCTTCCTTCCTTCCTTCCTTCCTTCCTTCCTTCCTTCCTTCCTTCCTTCCTTCCTTCCTTCCTTCCTTCCTTCCTTCCTTCCTTCCTTCCTTCCTTCCTTCCTTCCTTCTTTCCTTTCTTCCTTCCTTCCTTCCTTCCTTCCTTTCTTCCTTCCTTCCTTCCTTCCTTCCTTCTTTCCTTCCTTCCTTCCTTCCTTCCTTCCTTCCTTCCTTCCTTCCTTCCTTCCTTCCTTCCTTCCTTCCTTCCTTCCTTCCTTCCTTCCTTCCTTCCTTCCTTCCTTCCTTCCTTCCTTCCTTCCTTCCTTCCTTCCTTCCTTCCTTCCTTCCTTCCTTCCTTCCTTCCTTCCTTCCTTCCTTCCTTCCTTCCTTCCTTCCTTCCTTCCTTCCTTCCTTCCTTCCTTCCTTCCTTCTTTCCTTCCTTCCTTCCTTCCTTCCTTCCTTCCTTCCTTTCTTCCTTCCTTCCTTCCTTCCTTCCTTCCTTCCTTCCTTTTAATTAGAATATGTATTTTATATGTTTTGTTGTCAAACAAAATTAGGCCTATGGCAAAACAAGTGGGCTAATCACAGCCAGGGTGTGAGAAAAGTTCCTCTTACATCAGGACATGGTAGACTCACTGAGTGAACCTCGTCTTGTATGAGGACATGATGAACTCACTGAGTGAACCTCTTCTTGTATTAAGCCATGATAAACTCACTGAGTGAACCTCTTCTTGTATCAGAACATGATGAACTCACTGAGTGAACCTCTTCTTGTATTAAGCCATGATAAACTCACTGAGTGAACCTCTTCTTGTATCAGGACATGATGAACTCACTGTGTGAACCTCTTCTTGTATTAGGACATGTCGATGAACTTATCGAGTGAACCTCTTCTTGTATTAGGACATGATGATCTCACTGAGTGAACCTCTTCTTTTATTAGGACATGTCGATGAGCTTATCGAGTTAACCTCTTCTTGTATTAGGACATGATGATCTCACTGAGTGAACCTCTTCTTGTATTAGGCCATGTCGATGATCTTATCGAGTGAACCTCTTCTTGTATTAGGACATGATGAGCTTACTGAGTGAACCTCTTCTTGTATTAAGACATGATAAACTTACTGAGTGAACCTCTTCTTGTATTAGGACATGATGAACTCACTGAGTGAACCCCTTCTTGTATTAATTTCGAAGCCTGTGCTTGGAAGGCAGTGTCATCTGATTAATATAATGTCATTATCATCAGGAGGTTATCTTAGCATATGTTGTGCACAAAGGGCATCTTAAGTCTCATGCATTCCTTCCTTCCTTCCTTCCTTCCTTCCTTCCTTCCTTCCTTCCTTCCTTCCTTCCTTCCTTCCTTCCTTCCTTCCTTCCTTCCTTCCTTCCTTCCTTCCTTCCTTCCTTCCTTCCTTCCTTCCTTCCTTCCTTCCTTCCTTCCTTCCTTCCTTCCTTCCTTCCTTCCTTCCTTCCTTCCTTCCTTCCTTCCTTCCTTCCTTCCTTCCTTCCTTCCTTCCTTCCTTCCTTCCTTCCTTCCTTCCTTCCTTCCTTCCTTCCTTCCTTCCTTCCTTCCTTCCTTCCTTCCTTCCTTCCTTCCTTCCTTCCTTCCTTCCTTCCTTCCTTCCTTCCTTCCTTCCTTCCTTCCTTCCTTCCTTCCTTCCTTCCTTCCTTCTTTCCTTTCTTCCTTCCTTCCTTCCTTCCTTCCTTTCTTCCTTCCTTCCTTCCTTCCTTCCTTCTTTCCTTCCTTCCTTCCTTCCTTCCTTCCTTCCTTCCTTCCTTCCTTCCTTCCTTCCTTCCTTCCTTCCTTCCTTCCTTCCTTCCTTCCTTCCTTCCTTCCTTCTTTCCTTCCTTCCTTCCTTCCTTCCTTCCTTCCTTCCTTCCTTCCTTCCTTCCTTCCTTCCTTCCTTCCTTCCTTCCTTCCTTCCTTCCTTCCTTCCTTCCTTCCTTCTTCCTTCCTTCCTTCCTTCCTTCCTTCTTTCCTTCCTTCCTTCCTTCCTTCCTTCCTTCCTTCCTTTCTTCCTTCCTTCCTTCCTTCCTTCCTTCCTTCCTTCCTTCCTTCCTTCCTTCCTTCCTTCCTTCCTTCCTTCCTTCCTTCCTTCCTTCCTTCCTTCCTTCCTTCCTTCCTTCCTTCCTTCCTTCCTTCCTTCCTTCCTTCCTTCCTTCCTTCCTTCCTTCCTTCCTTCCTTCCTTCCTTCCTTCCTTCCTTCCTTCCTTCCTTCCTTCCTTCCTTTCTTCATTCATTCATTCATTCATTCATTCATTCATTCATTCATCTATTTATTCATTCATTCATTCATTCTTTCATTCATTCATTCATTCATTCATTCATTCATTCATTCATTCATTTATTCATTCCCATACCACCACGCGCATTCACATAAACATTCTCATGACAGTAAAATTAAGGGTCTTCTGGATTCCTTCGTCATCATACATACCAAGTACAACAATTAAGAAAAAATATCGTTAGTAATACCAATGATACTAGAACGCATTTGAAATTCTTCTATATTTTACTGTATAATAAAGAATCTGTAAATACCCTTTTTTTTCCACGAGCATGGATATTGAATCTGCAACATTATTATGATAATGATTATTCTACTATATGTATTATGTAATCATCGTTTAGATGATTTTATTTTAACTGTTATACATACCCAAATCTATGGTTTTCTGCCAGTCCTCCCGAAGTTTTGTTATTTTTAAAACTCCAATCTAATTTACCAGTTTTGTCGGGCTGATGCTAAAAAATGTGAATTATGACAAAGTTATAAAATACCCTTGTCTTGCATTTCAGTAGAGCTATTTTTATGGTTTTCTGACACAACCACCATGTTCTATTAATCATTTACTAATAACATACATTCACATTCGGCAGCTCAATAGGCCTATGCACCTATTGTCAGTTTGCAGTCACGAATATGTTTTTTGCCATTAGCATTTTTATCCTTGTGGGATGTCCTTCGAAAAATGCGTGCATTGTCAAACGCTAAAATAGCGTGAACTGTCAAGAAACAAAAATAGCGTGCATCGTCAACAGACGAAACTCGCATGACTTGTCAATGGACACTCAATCACAGACTAATTTGTGTCAGTCTCATTTTCAACGTCAACCTAACAAGGCTCATTAACACTTTGTGAAATAAGGCCATTCTCTTTGATATGGATTAAAAGGTTTATATAATTATTTATTTTATTACCGTGGTTTCAATATTTAAATATTGAATTGACTCATAATGTTCACAATACATTTCTAGTGCGTCATATCTCATAAATTCTATGGCGCAGGCATTGTGCAGATTTAGAAGTGAGGTACATAAGTTAATCATAATCTCTAAAGTTATTCATAATCTCTAAAACTACTCTGTTATAGATTCAGTGACGTATATTTATTATAACTTCTAATATTGTGTGGGTGAGGGAACATGTCAACGTTGATATGAAACACAGCATAATTACTTACGTTTCATGAAAAATCACAAAATAACTGTCACACCAGGTGTCACACTAACTGTTGGTTTGATGTGGGACCAGCGTCGCGGACAGTAGGTCAACCTTACACCAGCACTGGCTCATTGCATCGTGTTTGCTGGGATATTGCGCTACGTGATTTTCAAAGGCAAATACTGAAATATTATATTGCATTAGATTGTGATCAGATGCATATATATCAGTGCTAAAATTGGCAATTCACATCGCTTGCCACCAAATAAAGAGTGTATATCGTTACAACCCTCTTGGTGCAAAAGGGTCCTGTATGCTACAAGTAATAGCAATGACCCTTTGAGTCTTACTACTCACACAATTTAGAGCTCTCTACATTATCGCTGACAGATGATGACATTGATCATGTCTGCAAGAGTGCTTATTTTTACACCAGGGTATCGCTTAGCTGGCTCAATTATTTAGCTGTTCCTCAGACACACAACTCGAGCCTCCTTTAACGAAGGTCGCTCGACTCAAGATCAAAACTTTATCTACGAACACGAACTATTGAGCCATTGTTCGTTCAGTGTTCGTTCAGTGTTGGCAGACGGGGAGCCAGCATTAACCCAGCAATGGATTGATGACCGGTGTTTGCTGTGACATCAGCCTACACAGCAGCGCGAAATGAAATGAATGGGGTTTTAGGCGACACTTGTGCACATCCCAGAAAACATAAAACATTTTGTATAACATTTGTACAACGTCGGTCTGACGTCTTTGACGTTGGTCCAACATTGTACAAATGTTATACAAATTGTTGTGGTTACTGGCTAAACTTGGCCAGAAGAACCTCCTCAGGATGGTGGGATGAATGAGATGACACTGCCCTCCAGTCACAGAGTTTGAAATTCGAGCCCTGGTGGTCTGATGCCGAACACGCTACCTCTCGGTCACGGAAAAAACGTTTTGTTCCTTGGAAAACTTGGGAGGCGAGAGTGGGGTTCGAATCCGCGATCTACGACTTTCCAAGCAGACAGCTTTAACCACTGCACCAGAGCCCCGCCCACAGCAGCGCGCGAAATTAGACTTCAATATCAATGTAGTGCGCAGCAGCTACTGTAACCCAATCATGCTGTAGCAATATGCACGTTCAACCTTTAAAGCGCTGCATTACTTTCGTATAAGCCATGAAGACGATTTTTTTTTTTTAATTGACAGCATCATAATGTCCTAATTGGCTCTTTCTGATTCATTTGAATACCTATGTTATGGGTGTACAGTCATTATAAATATTTTATTCCTTTCAGCGCGGGGACCGATACCCTTTTGACATCGCAAGGCTCTGACGCAGTGACCTCCATTTTTAAATGTAAAAGTTTTAATACGATCAAAAGTTTACGCCTGCTGAAGATGGTTTAGTCTACATGGGCACTCGAAATATTCAATTTCTTGGTATCCGAGTTTTTCGGTAGGCAGCGCGAGTGTCGTTTTTACACAGCTGACTGTGGAAACAAAATGGGGGTCAGTGTGACTATTAGCTATGTGACTATAGGCCTACGGCGAAAAAAAGGAGTCAGGCGGCCCATGTTTACCGGGTAGGGGAACGACTTATACGTCAGAATCTGACGTCTACAGACGTCAGAATGTGATGTATAAAGACAGTCCCCAGACTGAAAGGATTAAGGGACGAACAAGCTACGTCCCCCCTAAAACGAGCGTGGGATGCCATTTCCTCTTATCGTTGATGACTTTCATTATATAGGCCCCTATTAGTTATTTGCCAGACATATATATTATGTAGCGGCATATACTAATGGGATTATCAGAGACAGCTATGTAATTATCACCGACATGAATTCATGACAGCGCTCGTCTTGCCGAACAATGTGTATGTGCCAGGCTGCCAGCCAATTTGCCTTTCCACCGCTGTCTAGTCACATCATCCACATAGGTACGACTTTGGAAATAAGTGTCACCAGATACGTTCATTGTTTCCGGTGGCAGAATACACTGCTTGCACGAGTTGGCGCAGTGAACAATGGTCTGATTAAAACAGTTCCGAGTTGCTCACTGTGTGGCGTGTTGTCATTGATAAGTGTGTAACAGTTGTCTGATTAAAACAGTTCAGCGTTGCTCACCCTGTGGCGTGTTGTAATTGAAAAAGGTGTATAATTAGTTTGAATGAATAGACTTCTTCCAAACTATTGTTGTTGCAACTTGAGTTTTGGGAAAAAAATTGAAAGGCTATTTTCATCAAATCAGCTAGAAATTTGGCCCCGATAATCCCAGGGTACCCGGGCAGTATGCTGTCTTTTCTAAGCGATCCAACCAATAGTGCGCGAGTACCGCGGGTTTAAAAAAGATACAATTAAGATAACATTAGTATATTGGCTTGATTAAAAACTGCAATATTTCGTGCGTTTGAGGCTACAAAATGAAATGAATCGGGCTTTAGGCCACCTTTGTGCACATATAGGCTAAACTGGGCCAGGAGAACCTCCTGAGGATGGTGAGATGATTGAGATGACACTGTCCTCCAGACACAGGATTCGAAATTCGAGCCCTGGCGGTCTGAGGCCGAGCACGCTACCTCTCGGTCACGGAGGCTCCCCACAATACTAACTTTCACACTTGGATGAGGAAGAAACATTTTTTGTTTCTTTCAAACCGCCGAGATAATACCCCGGCAGTATGCTGTCTTTCCTAAGCGATCCAACCAATAGTGCGCGAGTACCGCGGGTTTAAAAAAAATACAATTAAAATAACATTAGCATATTGGCTTGATTAAAAACTGCAATATTTCGTGCGTTTGAGGCTACAAGGGAGTGGAATTTGGGCCCTCCGGGTATAATACTCATACATAGGACACCACCTCGGGGCGTTCCATTATGGTACATAAAATCCCCTATTGTCACCAGCTTGCCGAGACCTTGGGGAAATTCCATGGAAAAAGATTATAACATTTGTAAACGAAATATCTCGGAAACAGTGCATCTGAGGCAGAAAAAAATGAGCTTTGGACCAAGAGGGTTAAATTCTTATTTATAAGCCACTTTCCAAACCGAATCCAAAACGGCGGACAAAATCCAAAATGGCCGACAAAATTGAAAAGGCCGACAAGAAATAAAAATGTCCGAAATGTCAAACATCATGTTAAAATCCAGTCAAATCAGGTAAAATCCTCTATTATCTCCAAGCCAGGCTCTGTATTCCTGGACCAACTGTCCAAACTCACTTCATGTTGCTTCAGCAACAGGAAATCTAGTATAACTTATGTATATAATCTATGGTTTTAACCTTTGTCCTGTAAGTAAATTTAAATTTAAATAAGTTAATTTACTTGAATTTTCAACCACTTTAGGTTGAAAATTACTCATATTTGTCTAATTTGAAACATTTACAAATCTTGCTGTTTAAACAGTTATTTCATTCCCAATAACAGCACTGGTTAATCGGCTAATAAAACATATTAAAAACTACTATTGTCGTGATCAGCATTCAAAGGGCTAAGGGTTAAATAAAGCACACACTGACACTGATATGACCTTGCTAACTACACGTTCAGCATAGCATAACACTAACTTGCTTAGAAAAAAATACACTTGTATCACTAACACGCTATCACATAATTTTTCTGAAGAATATAGCAATAACATGATTTTTGAGGGCTATAGACATTTTATTGGCCCGACACAGATGCCAGCAACCCGCGGCTCCGCTCCAGCTGTGGCGGGCCAATAAAAATGCTTATTGCACAAAAAAATTATGTTATTACTATTATTATTAATTATCTACCGAATCTTGAAAAAATATTTATTATTTGTCTACAATTAGGCTACATCATTGGCCTACATGTCTACGCAGAAACTAACCATCTTGCTAAACGTCACAGCTTACTCTTCTTCAGCCAGATGTCAGCCGGCATAGTAGCACAGTACCCTCGCCCCTATTATATTATAAAACAAGAGGACTGAAGTCCTATATCATCCCCCGCCATAAATTAGGTTAGACATTTTGCGGTCACAAATATTTAAAAAGTTGATTTGTGGTGGCCATTTTAAATTTCAGTAAAATCACATGCACGTTTCCAGATGGTGGGTAATGTGATTGTACAATGTGAATTATTACTGATTTAACTTTTTTAGTTTTTGCGCCCACAAGAAAATATGAAGTTTATCCATGGCGGCCACTTTGAATTTCATCAAAACCTTAAAAAAATAATTTGCACATCTCCATATCGTGGGAAATGTGATAGTAAAATTTGAATAATTTCTTTCCTTAAGTTTTGTAGTTTTTGCGCCCACAAAAAAATTTGGAGTTGACCTATGGCGGACATTTTGAAATTTTGTAGCATCTTTAAAAAAATCACTTGCACATCCCCATGTTGCTAGGAATGTGATGGTAAAATAATAAAAAAATTGACCAAACAAATTTTTTGAGTTTTTACACCCCACAAAAAATTAAAGTTGATCTGTGGCGGCCATTTTGAATTTCAGTAAAACCTTGAAAAAGTTACCTGCACATCTCCATATCATGGGGAATGTGATAGTGAAATTTGAATAATTTCTGACTTTAAGTTTTAGAGGTTTGCACCCACAAAATTTTTTGGAGTTGCTTTCTGGCGGCCATTTGGAATTTCGGTAGCATCTCTAAAAAATCACTTGCACATCCCCATGTTGCTACGAATGTCATGTTGAAATTTCAAAAAGATTTGACCAGTAGTTTTGAGTTTTTGCGCCCACAAGAAAACGTGACGCCGGACGCCGGATGCCGGACAGAATCCTGGCGCGACTAAAATCCCCCTTCCCCTACGGGCGGGGGATAAAAAAACCCCAGAGATATATACATTTGTAACATCAATTATATTGTCTATCATGACTAAAGGTGCCATTTTTCTCAAACACGCATTGTCAAAATTACATTTATCTGTTTTTTTTTATTTTTCTTTCTGTATAGTGTTGTCCACCTTGCATCGGTTGCGTGATTGCTTTATTAATGCATTTCTTTTTTACTTTGGTAACAATTACATACCGATTGTACGATACATGATTGTGGGCCCAGTACAGACCATTAGGTTATCCGGCAAACACAACACATTTGAATAACATTTGTACAACGTCAGCGCAACGTTTTTGACAAATGTTATAAAAATGGTTTGTGTTTCCTAGATACATGTTTGCTAAGAGTAATATATTAACATTTAAAGGGCTAAATTAAAAATTAAAATTTTCACCCGCTTGAAGTTGTGTCTCACTACCGCGACCCACAACTTCAATTGGGTGAAAATTACTCATATTTGTTTTAATTTGAGACCAAACTTTGCAAATTGTGATGCTTGAACACAATTTAATTCCAAACAAAAACGATTTAATGGGATAATAAAACGGATCAAAAGCGACTTTAGTCGTGATTAGCGGGTTAACCCTTTAGGCCCTCACGATGCATCAAAGCATGCATTAAAGCATCATTTTACATCCCTGAAAACAGACTTAATTTTCCCACAGCTAAGGGTTTATGATAAAAATTTCCTTGAAACTGGTTTACCAATACATGGCAAATTTCTTTAAATTTTTGCCCATCTTCATCCACTACAAGTCGAGAATTGCGATAGCAATTAGCCGAGAAAACTAAAAAACACATTATTTGACAACTAAACTGATAATTTTATCCGTATCATGTATCCGGCCCTAGTCAGGGTAGATCTCAGTCAGCTACTATGCTACACGAACAGCAACAAAAAATATAACTGCTGCATTTGAATGTCTAATTTAACCATTGAAGAGCTAAAATATTTTTGTATAAACCATGGGGACCAAGGGGTTTTTTCAATTTAAAATCATTAATGTCTTAGTTGTCTCTTTTTGTTTCATTTGAATACATATGTAATGTGTCTACGGCCATTATTTATATTTTAATTCTTACAGTGCGGGGATAGACTTTAGACGTCAGAATCTGACGTCTACAGACGTCAGATTGTGACGTCTAAAGTCGATCCCCGCGCTGTAAGGGTTAAAGCTGTGAGTATATCTAAGATATATTATATACATTTCTGCGGGAAAAAAATTATGTGTTCCATAAATGCAATGCTGGTTTTATGTTGGGCCAACATTAAACCGGAATCGGGTTAACATTGCCACCAATGAGCTTCAAGGTTTGCAGGTTGTCACGATGTTTAAACTGAATTGTTATCATCATCGTGAAAAAGGCAGTTCTAAGCACTTTATGTCGTTTGTTTGATTAGAGCTGGCGGCTGGTCGGTAATCATTTGTAAGATATCATAAAAAAACGACCAGCTCACCATGCTTACCTGGCAAGGTTTCATAAAAAAATGGCCAGCTTACCTGGGGCCGTATTCTCGTACAAGTTACGATAAATCGTAAGCTTCGGATTGGTCGAGATGACCATCTCGACCAATCCGAAGCCTACGATATAGCGTAACTTGTACGGGAATACGGCCCCTGGCAAGGTGTTATAAAAAATGACCAGCTCACCTGGTAAGGTGTCAGAAAAACATGATCAAATGTCCTGGTTTGACCTGATTCTAGACAATACCTGCTCAGAAACCTTTCTCTCCACATTAATAAACACTTTGTCTTTCTTTAATATCCGTGGCTGCGGATTGTTTGAAGATTAAATAAACTCGGTGAAAATCTATTGTTGGTCCGACTTCTAAAATGCTGGCCCAGCATCAAGCCATCATTGATTTGAAATATCGTGTTAGCTGAGTCAATATCCTGACTCTGTGATGAAAATTATTTGGCTTCTACCTAAATGAGTCATCTCGTTGCGATATACTTATAAAAAAGAGCTAAATAAAATTTTGTTAAACACGTGAATTTGTGTCTGTACCGCAATCCACATACAGATACATGAACAATATAAATCTAAACATATGATTGTGTTTGTGGTGAAACCAATTGGTTTCTACCTGACCTACATCAATTAAAACCAGGCCATTTTGCTGCAATGTACTTGTAACGTTAAACATGGTAAAGCGCTAACTTATTTTTTTACGCCATTCCAATGGGGTAAAATACTTATATCTCTACAATTTTAATCAAAATATGAGCCGATCTTGAAAATTCTATACGTTTTCATTTTTGAAGAATACATGAAAAGGCTAAGGGGCCACCATTCAATCTCCAGGCGGGGGGAAGGGCTGGAGTTGTTGTCGCGGACAAATTATTTATTTCAACCTGGCTTGGCCGCGCGCTAAAAATTTCAAATTTTATTACAGGTTTATATTGAACAGTTCTTGAAATAAATTATTGATTTCTGGCCAAACTTATTTATTTCA